>PVJA010012550.1:0-51724 GCA_004027025.1 Myocastor coypus | reverse complement strand
GGGGCCCGGAGGGATGGCTCAGTGGTCTAAAGCGCCTGCTTGGGAAAGCTTGGGCGGCTTCAGGGACCGCGGTTCAATCCCCGGCACCACATGCTGCGCCAGTCCTTCCCTCTGGGCGGGCTGAGCCAGCCATAAAAATGAGTGAATAAACAAACAAAGGTTCTGAAACAAGAAAAAATAAATAAATAAATAAAATTTAATTTCCATGTGTTTAAGAAGTTCTTGTAGGTTTTTTGCCATTGATTTCCATTTTCATTGTACTGTGGTCTTCTAATTTGCATGGAATAATTTCAGTTCTTTTGCATTTACTGAAGCATGTTCTGTGAACTAGTATGTGGTCTGTAGGAGAATATCCCATGTGCAGCCGAAAAAAATGATGTTGTGGGGTGAAAGACTCTGTAGATGTCTACTGGAACCATTTGTTTAAAAGTTTGATTTAGTTCTGTTATTTCATTACTGATTTTTTTGCCTACTTAATCTTTTTGTGACAGTAGATATTAAGATCCCTGAATACAATTTTAGTAGTGCTTATTTGATTTTTATGCCCATTAATATTTTCTATGGTTAGATATACTGGTATTTGTTGCATATGTATTATGATTGTCATCTCTTCCTCTTGGATTGTTCCCTTTACAAGGATGTAGTGACCTTCTTTATGTCTTAATCAGTCTTGGCCTCAAGTTCACTTGTGTGGAAATGAAATAGCTACTCCTGCTTTTGTCTTGGGTTCCTGTTGCAAAGATATTTTTTCCATCCTTTGATTTTTAGTCTTTAATTTCTTTTTTAATTAAATGTATTTCTTGTACCCAGCATATTGATGTGTCTTGCTTTTTGATCCATACTTCCTATCCATGTTTTTTGATTGGTAAATTGAGACCATTAACATTGATGGTCATAACTTACATGTATTAAGTTATTTTGTTATTTTCCTGTTGTTGATTCCCCACCTTTTTCCCTCCCATTTAATTGTTCACCTTGCCTGATGGATTCCTTCTGTTGGTGACTCATAGCCTTATTATCTATTTCTAGAATATCTTTCAATATATTTTTGAGTGCTATTTACCAGTTTTTTATTTTTATTTTTATTTATTTATTTATTTTGTCTTTTTGAGATAGGGTCTTGCTATGTAGTTCATCTGGCCTTGAGCTCACTTTTATAGCTCAGGCTGGTTTCAAACTCGTACTAATCCTCCTGCCTCAGCCTCCCAAGTGCTGGGATTATAGGTGTGTGTCACCACACGCTGTTCTTCACCAGTTTTGAAAGATAGTTTTACAAGGTCCATCAGTCTGCGTTAAATGTTTTTCTTTAGAATTCAAAATAGTTCCACTCCTTGACTTAATAGTTTGTGTTGAAAAGTCTGCTGTAATTATTATAGATTTTCCTTTGTAGGTGATTTGTTTCTTTTATCTACCATCTTTTAAGATTCATTTTTTGTGTTGAATTTCTGAAGTCTTGACTCCAGTATGCCTAGATGCCTAGTTGTAGATTTTTGTTTATTTGATTTTCTTTATCCTGGCTAATTGGTGTTCTGCAGTCTCACATGACTGCATGTCAAATTCTTTTTCCCTGCCAGGAATATTTTCTGCCATGATGCCTGTGGGCAGATCTGTCAGTCAGTCAGTCGGTTGGTCTATCTGTCTGTCTGTCACCTACCTACCTACCTACCTCATTTATGCTCCCTCCTGCTTATATTGATTCCAGTCAATCTTGTGTTATTTTTCTTTGAATCATCTAGCAGCTGCTAGACTGATTTCTTGTGCTTCCATGCTATTTTTAAGAAGTCTTGTAATGAACCCTTATAAGTCTGTCTTCTATGTCCGAGATTCTGTTCTTACATTGGTTTATACTGTTGTAGATACTTTCTGTAGAAGTTTTAGTCTTCTGCAGATCTGTTTGAATTTATTTTATGGATTTTTTTTTTCCTCTGTTTGACATTTATGGTTTCCATCATTTTCCTGAACTCTTATTTTTTTTGTCTGTGTTTGCTTTAGAGTCCCTAAGCCATGAAATGTCTTTCATTGTGGTCGCTATCTCTAGTTATCTGAGAAATTATTTCTGATTCATTTTTTTCTAGAGCTCCATTCATTTGCTTTGTCATTACCACTTCACAGAGCTGAGGTTGGTGGTCTTTGGAATGTCCTCCCTCACTGCCCCCTGGGTTTGCCTCTGTTGAACTGGATGTCTGGTATTCCATCTTGTTTAAATGTCCCCCCCCCCACCCTTAGTATAATTCCTGGGTTGATGCTTGTAAGTTGCCTATATGAGTTACTTTAGTATTTAGATCCTTTAGGAAATGACTACTCAAAAGTATTTTCTAGGTGTAGCTGGGTTTGGGGTTTTTTTTGGTCTGTTGTTAGATCTTTTCCATTTGTTGGGGATGAGAAGTTGCTGCCTATGTGACCTAGCCCCTGATTCTTTCTATGACTCTTAGGCACTCTCAGTCTTGGTATACCAGGGAGAGCACCTGTTTAGAACAGTTATGTGACTTTGGCTACCATGGTACAATCAGCAATAACAATAGCATCAAGTACAACCTAGGAAATGACAAAATGAGATAACCATTGATTTGCAAGTTTTAATCATATGAACTAGCCCTCAATTCATAAATAAGCCCTCAATATGCCAATTTTACCCTGGGAAGAAAACTTAAAAGGAATTGGGGGAAATGAGAGAAATAGAAGAGAAGAGATTAGGCTGCAGGACAAAGCAGGATGATAAAAACTTTGGGAAACTGGTGCACAAGACAGGAGGGAGGGATAGAAAGAAGAAATAAAAAGGAAGAACAGAACAGAACAATGACAAAAGGCCTAGGAACCATGTTCACACTCATGTAAAAACAAGGTCAAACAAATGAAGAAAAAAACAAAACATTAGAAAAGGGAGGGGAAAATGTCCACTTCAAGATTTGTCTCTGCTGTCACTGGTAAACAGCATGTAGAGACAGAGTCCAGATTTTAATTTATCCCAGCAAGGGAGCAGTACCTTTATGGTAGGGTAGTGGATAATGTCAGTGAGCCTGCACTTTTACTTCTGAAGTTCAGGCTGGTTTCTGGCTGTGAGGCTGGGACTGGGTTGTTCAGCCTGCAGCCATCAGTGCCCCTTCTGTGGGCTTGAATTCAGCTGGGAGCTGGTAGATGGGCCTCACCATTGTTCTGAGACCTGAGCTCAATTTGCCCCTCTATAAGATGGCTCCTGTCCAGTTACCCTGTCTTGTGGCACATTGGATCCCATAGCACCTACCACCACAATGTGGTCCTACACATCTATTGCTTCCTTCTTCTGCTTCTCTGTGTGAGGCATCCAGGGTTGTCAGCAGTCACTGTTTGTCTGCATGTTTGAGCTCTTCCTTCCACAGTGAGTCCCAGATGGAGGGAGGAAGCTCAGCAGGCCACTTTCTTCTAAGCTGAAGCTTCTCTCTGCTCACCTCATGGGCTTTAATTATCTCTTCAGATCATTTCTGGGTTCAGGGCCCCCATTTCCATCCTTTTTATTTTCTTTTCATTGCTATATTTCAGTGTCTGGACAGTGCATCTTAGAAGGGCTGTTTCTCTGCTGCTCACAACTCTGTCATTTTCCTTGAAGTCTCCTTACTTCTCTTTATCCTTACCTTTATCCTTACTTCTTAATTTACACATGTTGAACCGTTCTGGCATCCTTGGGGTGATACCATTTGGTATAAAGGTATGATGATCTTTGTAGTGATTTATTGTATGTTGTTTGAAGAAATATGTTGTTGAGAATTTTTGCACCTATCTGCAAATTGGTCTATACTTTTCTATTTTTGTTAGGTCTCTCTCTGGTTTTGGTATCAGGTTGATATAAGTTCTAAGGGCTGAGTTTGGCAGTGTTCCTTCCCTTATACAATCTTGGAAAAGTTTGAGGAGTGCTGGGGGTAATTCTTCCCTGAGTTTCTTATAAAATTCAACAGTGAATCTCTTGAGTCCTGGGCTGTTTTTTTTTTGTTGTTGTTGTTTGTTTGTTTTGTTTTTACTACTTCCTTCAAGTAACTTAAACTGCTCAGGCTGTTCATATCTGCTCGGGTCAGTTTTGATAATTCATGTGTCAAGAAATTTATCCATCTCTTCTAGAGTCTCCAGTTTACTAGACTACAGACTTTTCAGATGGATACCCTGGGATCTTTTGTATTTAAGCAGTGTTCTGTAGAGTTTCATTTCTACTTGCACTAATATGGATTCTTCCTTCACTGTATTGTTTTTGGATTTTTAAATTGTTTTTATTTTAGAAAAATTATCATGTCTGCGTTCTGTGCTCTAAATAACTACTACGGGGACAACAATATGCCTTATATCAATTATTGGGAATGTGCTACTAACGTGTTTTGAAACTTAGATTGTTATTTCTTATTAAAAATAATAAAAATTGTTTTTATTTTTCAAAGACCTTGAGGTACCTCATTCTGTTATCTGTGATTGATCTGTTTTTATTGTATGGGCCTTCATGTCTATGAACTTTCCTGTTTAAGACTGCTTTCATTGTGTCCTATACATTCAGGAATGTTGTACAACCATTTTTATTTGATTCTAAGATGTTCTAATTCTTTCTTGATTTTTGCTGTGATTATTCAAGAGTTTGTTATTTAATTTCTATGTTTTTTTAATCTCTGTGGTTTCCATTTCTATTTCCATTGTGATATGATTTGATGACATATATGAGATTATTTCAACTCTCTCTGTCAAACTGGAGATTGAACTTAGGGCCTTGCACTTGCCAGGCAAATGCTTATTCTACTGAGCTATCTCCTCAGGCCCTAATTATTTCTATTTATTTGAACATCTGTTTTGCTGAGAAAAATTTATATTTTATTGTTTGAACACTATAGATGACTAAGTCCATTCATTTGGACTTAGGTCTGATTCAGCTTACCTTATACCATATACAAAAAAGTAGCTTAAACTCAGTTATTCAAAAAAAGATAAACTAGAAGCCTTTATAGGTAAATGGATTTATCTCATAAGTGAGATAAATGAGACCTGCATGTGTAAACATTGTTTTCTTCCTAGTGTAAGAAACTGAAAGAATAAATAAGATCTGAAAGACACAGTAGATACTGTGAAAGGAAAAGAATTTGTTTAAAGGGAAGGAGCAAGTGAGTGAGATGAGGGAAAGGAGAAAAGAAGGAAGGGAAAAAGAAATATGTATGTATATACAGAGGCTAGCTTGGATAATTGTACTGCTTATTTCTGCTGAAAGATCTGTTGAAAGGAACAGTTAATGCTTAAACTTTTTTTCTCAAATTTTTTTAAAACAACTTTGTGTGCTTATATCTGATAATCTGAAAAACTAATTTGAAGACATCATATGCAATATAACAACCATTGTTTAGTTCCTATCACTTTGTTTTGTGAAATTCTGTATCATTTAAATGTTTTTTTAAAAATTCTCTTCACAACAACAATAATTGTTTCACCATTCAGAGTCCCTTGAAATTTCATATGAATTTCAGGATGGATTTTCCTTTCTACAAAAATTGTAATTGGGTATATCATGAAGATTGCACTAAATCAGAAGGCTGCTTTAGATAGTATTGATATCTGACCTAATCTTGTGTGCTGCTATAACAAAATGCCTAAGACTGTAAAATTTATAAAGAAAAGATACTTCTTTCTCAGAGTCTTAGAAGTCCATATATCTGAGATCAAAACATCACCCCCGGCTGAGGGTCTTCTTTGCTTTGCTGATACATGTGAGAGGATAGGATGGTGAAAGGGGCGAGGCTGCACCCTCATGTGGCAGCAGGACAGGAGAATAAGCTGGGGGGGGGCACTGCGCAGCCTCTGTGCTAAGGGCCTTAACCCTGTGTATGAAGGCGCTGCCCATGTGGCTTAATCACCTCCTAAAGGGCCCACCTTATACTGCTGAGTGAACAACACCTGAATTTTAAGACACATTTAAACCACAGACATTTTCCTACAATAAGATGTCTTCCAGTCTGTGAAATTGATGCCTGTTTGTCTGGTTTTTGTCTTTTGTTTGTTTTGTTTTTTGGCAGGACCGGGGTTCAAACTTACAACCTTGCACTTGCCACAGAGCTATCTCCCCAGCCCCTGATGCCTCTGTTTAGTTGTCTCTTCTTTAATTTCTTCTTTAATTTCACTAATGTTTTGTCACTTTTAGTGTATGTTTTTACTGCCTTAATTACTTTTGGTATTTTAAATTATTTATTTATTTATTTGTTTGTTTATTTGTTTGGTACAGAGTCTCACTACACAGCTCAGACTCATAGCGATCCTCCTGTCTCAGCCTCCCCAGTGCTGGGACTACAGGGTGTGCCACCATGTCTGTTTTCCATGGCCAGCTCAGCTTGGTGTTGAACCCACATGGCATGTGATACTGGGGATCAAATACGGATCCTTGCACTTAGCAGGCAGGTGCTTGCCAGACCACCAAGCTGTCTTCTGGCCCTATTTCTGTAGTTTTTGATTGTAAATAATTTCTACTCATAGACGCTTTAAATTTTTCTTTTACATTTAATACATTTGAGATGCATTTTACTTGACAGTGAAAAGTAAGTCATTTTAAAAATTTTCCAAACAGAAGAATCAGTTCCATGTATTAAATAATACTGACATTTCCATAGATTTATGATATCCTGTTCATCATACAGTTAATACCCCCACCCGTATCCTGTTCTTTGGTCTTTTTGAAACAGGGTCTCACTATAGAGTTCAGGCTGGCTTTGAACTCTCTTTGTCACCCAGGCTGGTTTCAAATTTGCAGCAATCCCCCTGCCTGAGTATTGGGATTATAAGCCTGTGCCACAACACCCAGCATAAATTCCCACTTTTTGCCCGAATGTTTTCCCTGAGTTACCTAGATTGTGTCACTCATCTGTCCATTCTTGTGATCCTGCTAGAGTAGGGTACAGTTAGTCCCACCCTGGAAATGACCATGCAGTTGGCAGTAGAGGCAAAAAAGCTATTGCCAAGTCCTATCACTGCTCTGCCTTCTTGTTTTTGTCTGTAAATGGTTGGCCTTTTTACTTTCACATTTACCATCAAAAACCAAATGACTGCTTTCTTTCTTTGTATTTTAAGGAAGAGTCTACAGGGTGTTTAGGGTCTCACCACTAGATCAGACTCATAGTGATCCACCTGTTTACAGCCTCCCATGAGCTGAGATTATAGGCACTCCCCATCATTCCCAATCTCAATGGCTGTCTCAATGTGGGCCCCTGAGCTGGCACTGCAAGCCCAGGGATTGAATTCCCTGCCCTTTCACCTGCTTACAAGTGCTTTAACCGGCTGCGCTATTTGGCCAGCCCAAATGATTGTTTCTTGTTAGGATCATTAGCTTCATTACTGTCAGCACACTTATTTTTATCTTGAATCACATCTGTGTTAACCTAGAGCTTGGTGAGTCTTGTAGTTGCTTAGGCCTCCTAAGCATTGTTCTCATTGTTTCTGCCAGATATTCATTCATTTGTTGGTGTGCCTCTTATTTCCTTGGGCCTGAAGACGGTGAAGCAACCGGTGTATGTAAGTACCTAGAGAATTTGGGTTTGGGTGTTCATTTTGTTTTATTGCTTTAGTCTTACTGCATCATCATTTTTTTCTTTGTCAACGTGTTTCAGCTTGTTGTTTCTCTGTTTACATAAGAGGTATAAATCTTCTTGGCATCTTTGTTCAGTTGCTTATTCATTTAAGAAAGCTTGGGTGGAGATAGCAGCTCTGTAGACCCAGTTTCTGTTTGTAGTGTTCTCCAGCAGAGGCAGGTAAGTAAGACAGTTACCAGACAGTGTGATAGGTGCTATCCTAGGCAGAGTTGCACGTAGTTACACCAGACAGGCAGCTAATACAGGCATGGGCCTTTCTAAAGAAGTGTGTGTGTGACAGTAGGTAGTATGGAGGAAGCTGTGGAGGTTTTTTATTTCATTTGAGATGGAAGAGCATGTTGGACTCCTTCATAGGCTGAGTGAGGGTTTCCTCACTGGCAGCACTGCTGCCATGTAGCCAGGTAACTGTTCCGGTGTCTGGGGCAGTATGATTTATACCATTTCAATCCTTTAGCAGTTAGATGCCAGAAGGCCTCCACCCTCCAGTCATAGCATCTAAGCTGACACACATCCCTTCAGGGCCCAGAATTTTCCTGATTGAGGACCATAAGCCTAGTGTACTAGAATGCAGCAGTTCAGCCTGATGTGATTCTGCTTACTAATTTGTGATGGGTAGAAGAAGAGACTGGTGACAAGGGAGCCAGAGAGTCAGAATGGCCTGGAGCCAGCTGAAGATAAATGCTTCTGACCAGAGAAGCCCTTAGGTGAGTGATGAAGGAGGACACATTTGAGTTCTTGAGGAGGTTGACTGTGAAGAAGCTTTCCAAAAATAGATGATGGCTTTATTTTAATTTTGCCATTTTTTTGTTGTTATTAGGGTAACCTGCTTTCCTTTTTCCCCTTGTTCCTCTCCCCTTAGCCCTCTTTCCTTTCCTCTCTCTCTGTCTCCCTTTTTCTCTCCCTTCTTCAGTCATTATTTAAACATGTTTAATTTTTGTAGGTTGTCGATGTAGCTAAAGGAATTATTAATGCAATTAAAGATCCAGATGCCAAAGGAAAAACCTTCACCTGTGTTGGGTAAGTGTCTAGAATTTGACATTAATTAAAGATTCATGGTTTGGCCAACAGTTTCTAAACAAGTACCAAACAGATTTATTGCATTTTTACCATATCAGAATCTCCTGATTCCCAGAGCTGAAGAGGAAGTAAAGTTTTTTTTTTTTTTTTTTTTTTTTTCTGTCTTTTTGAGACAGCATCTCATCATACAATTCAGGCTGGCCTTGAACTCACTTTTGTAGCCCAGGCTGGTCTTGAACTCACACCTATCCTTCTGCCTCAGTCTCACAAATGTTAGGATTGTAGGCCTGTGCCACTGCGCCTGACTGAAGAGGAAGTAGATCACCTATAATTCATCTACTTGTGATCCAGCGTTTGCCTGCATCGTACAGTTGATAGTTGTTGGTAGACTAACGTATGGTCCATGTCTCGCAGTGATCCTTGCAGGTCTTTCTGGGATCTCAAGGAAGCTCTTTAAGGACTTCAAATGATATTTCCCCTAGCTGATGCTGACATTTTATGGATTTTTTTTTTTTTTTTTTTTTTGGTAAAATATGTTGCAGTGATGAAGTTCTCATTGAGTTATCTTCATTCAGCTCTCAATAATCATTGATTTTCTGAGGTAAAAGAGATTAAGAAAATAGGTGAGAAGATATTAAGATGCATTGTAGGTGAGGGTAATTATTAAGGTTAGGTTTGACCAATAAGACAATTCAGATCCATGGAATAAGAGAGAAATAGTCTCAAGAATATGTAAGAAAATGCTGTGTAATAAGAATGGTATTTTTAATACAAGGGAAAGGATGTATTCAGTAAATGATTCAGTAAGTAGTGTTGAAATAACAGGCTAACATGTTGTGAAGAATTCAGTGACTTTATACAGAAAAATATGTCACAGAAGGGACCTTTGGTTTAAAAAAAATCTTAGGCAAAAATATATGGAAATTTATGCCACTATAGAGGAATTTTCTAAATATGAAACCAAACCATGAAAGAAAAATTGTTAGTTATGGGTAAGTACAATGTTTGACCTTTTATATTACACAAAACACCAGAAATGATGTTAAAAGACTGAGTGCACATTGTAAAAGATGATCCCAACTGTACCACTAAAATATAAAGCTTTATGAATCATCATTAGGTACACGATCTCTAGGAAGAAAGAAAGGTGTAAATGACCAGAAATATGGAAAGAAAAAAATTTATCTTACATGTTACAGAAATGCTAAGGCCAAGGTACCCTTCTTTCCTAGCAGATTGGCAAATTTTTATAGTTAAACTTATTTTTAGTGAGGGTCATTCCTATTAGCATTTTTTTTTTTTTTTTTTTCTTGGTACTGGGAATCAAACTCAGGATGAGGCAGGTGCTTATGCTGCTCAGCCATCGCCCCAGGCCCTGTTAGCATGTTATGTAAATCAGTACGACCATTTTGTAAGGCAGCTCAGAAATATTTAATAAAAGTTTAAAGTTTTCAGAATGTACTTTGATCTAGTGGCCCATTCTAGAGGCATATTTTAAGTATATAATCACAGATGTGTTACAAATATTCACTGCAGGCATGTTCACTGAAGCAGTGTTTTACAAAGCAGTTTTTTTTTTTTTTTTTCTTTGTATTTTAGGGAAGGGTCTACAGGATGTTCAGGTTCTCACTACTACCTGTTTACAGCCTCCCAAGAGCTGGGATTACAGCTGAGTGCCCTATCAGACCCAGTCTCAATTGCCATTTCAGTGCACCCCATGGGTGGGGCCAGCACAGCTGGCCTGGGGATTGAACCCCTGGCTCCTGTAACTGCTTGCAGACACTTTAATCTGCTGAGCTATTTGGACACCCTACAAAGGAAGATTTTAATTAGCTTACATTTTTCAAAACTGGCAGTGCAATGTGTAGTCATTAAGCATGCAGTAGAATATTTAGTGACATCAGAAGATGATTATAATGTAATGTTAAATTTAAAAACTGACAGCATAGGTTGCATTGCATTATAGAAGAAAAATGGATAAATGTAAGGGAATGGAAGTAGTGTACAGCAAATACTTTGGCAGATAGATTACAGGTAATATTTCTTTGTGCTAATCTGTATTTGCTATAATATATATATATATATATATATATATATATATATATATATCTTGCTTTTTCAAAAGAGAAATGTAATTTTGTTAAGTTTACTGTAATTTGAAGCACTACATGTCTTCTCTTTGTAGGCCTAATCGGTACCTCCTCTTTGACCTTGTGCAGTACATCTATGCCGTAGCTTATAGACCCTTTATCCCATACCCCATACCACGTTTTGCCTATCGGTGAGTAAAGTGCCCCTCTTATGTACTCCTTGAAAAACCTCTAATGTGGTGGACTCATTCCTTCTGCCCTCCTTAGGGTAATGGGGAACATGACCTTGATAGTGTAGAATAGCCCTCGGACTTCCAGGGAGAGGTATTCCTGTTCTGATAGGAGGCAAGGCAAGAAGCAGAGGTGTTGGAGAAAGGGAAACGTGGATTGGTTGGGTGGGATGGTCTTTCTTGGCAGGGTCTTCCTGTTGGCCAATTAAAAATAGGATTGTGTTGGGGATGGGGCTCCGTGGTGGAGTCCTTGCTTCACATGGCCCAGGCCCTGGCTTCCATCTCCACCACTGTAAAGAGCAGAGTACTAAAACAGGATGAAAAGAATCCAGAGTTCTAATTTGGAAAAGTGTCTTGCTTGGCACATTGTGTAAGAGAACAATCAGGTGGCACTGTTTCACACCACTTGCCCAATGGGAAAGGGTGTCTTTTTTATTAAACTATTTTGCTCCTGTAGTGGGGAAAGGAGCAAGGCTTATTCAGATTTGGCCTTGTCATTGACTTCTCTTCCTTCCCTGTACCTGGATCACTTCTTCCCTTTGTAAGGGACTTTAAAAATCTTGGACCTGTCTTTTTACACCTTAGGGGTACCAATAGGGAGATTTTCGTGTCCATTATACCTGAGTGATTTTTAGCCAATAAGACAATGTACTCCATATTTACTAATTTAACAAATATTTATTGAATGCCTGCTATATCTTAGGCAGTTCAGTAGGTATTCAGAATGTTAAGTGAACCCTCAGAAACAGTCAAGGGAGCTGGGGCTGTAGTTCAGGGGTAGGCAGGTGCTTTGTGTGCATGCAGTCCTGAGTTCATTCTTCAGCACCAATAAAACAAAACATACGCAGAGTACAGTGTGATCGTGGTTATTGGGAATAATCTCTTTTTCAGGCTTTTTTCTTTGTTCAAAGTGTAAGAGAATGAAAAAAAGAGGCCATAAAATCCCAAAGAAAACCTGCACTTAACTCCAGCAGAGTTAGAGAAATTTACCAAGGAGGAGAAGGACTGAAAAGGCCAGTGAAGCACCTTTGGAAACCTAGATACTAAAGCGAAGGGAGGTCTGGAGGAGAATGGGCATTTGTAGAAAGGGAACCTTGCAGTCTTGTTTATGTCTGTATCTAGCACCTAGAACAGTGCCTGGCAGAGAGTAAGAGCTTTGTGAATATTTCTGGACTACAATGCTGTAGAAAAATCAAATAATATAAAAGGCTGAAAGATAGCTACCAGTGATGAAAAAGATCATGTGAATGGGAGGTTTAAGATAGTGGAGCAGCTGTAGACCAGGTTGCAGTGAGCCGCTTTCATGGTTGTGCATACAGTTGCAAGTTAGTCAGGGTTGGCATATGCGTGCACCATGGCCCACCTAGGGCACTGGAGAGACTAGAGGCAATTTGCTAGGTGGAAATAGCATGGAGAACTGTAGGTTTGTGAGGGGCGATCACCCCTTCATTTGTTTATTTTTTAACTTTGTTTTATTAAATTACATTAGCCCAATAAATCAACTTTCTCGGTCTTTGGGATAGGTTGACTGGAATCAGAGATTTCATGTTACTAGAGAAATTCTGACCAGTCTCAGGCTTCCTTTTTCATTCATTTCTTCTGTGAAAATTGTGTCTCATGAGCTTTTACAAAGTTGCAGATCTGTACGTTTGCTCAGTTCTTGTGCTTAGAGGCACTCAGAAGAATGGGCTGAAAACTGAGCTCATCGGGCTGTGGTCGTGATGGTGCTCAGAGCTCACTTCCTGCGCAGATATTGGGCTGTGTGGGGGCCAAGGATTCCCGCACATCTCAGCTGCTAGTTGAAAACTCACTACCATGAGAGTACTTGTGGCAGGAGCTCCAATGGGTGAAGGGAGCCTGCCGCTGTTACTGGCACCAGAGAGAGGACAGTGGTGGAGCTGGGAGCCCCCACCTAGGTTTTGCTCCTTCTCCTGACTGTAATTTTTTTTTTTTTTTTTTTTTTTGGTGGAACCATCATGACCTTGCACTTTCCAGGCAGGCACTTGTGCCACGGAGCTACCTCCCCAGCCCCTTGTACTCGGGGACGTTGAGCTTATCTTGATGTTGGGTTTTTATGTCCAGGGGCTGCTGCTTTGGGGGATTGTGCTTTGTATTCTGCATATTGTTTTGAGTTTACTTTGATATTTGTTGGTAATATTTCATTTTAGTGTTTAGATTTTTTCATTCTTTGTTTTTTTTGTTTGTTTGTTTGTTTTATTTTTAATTAATTAAATTAAATTTTTGGTGGACTCAGCCCACCTGGGGGGCGGGACTAGTGCTGCATGTGGTGCCGGGGATTGAACTGCAGTCCCCTGTGCCTGCTTAAGTTTGCTTAAGCAGGCACTTTAAACCACAGAGCTCTCTCAGCAGCCCTTGTTTCTTTGTTTTTAGGGTTTAGTTTTAAGTCATCATTTTGAATTATAAGATGGATACTCAATTCAGCTCACCAGCTGGGTTGTCTTGAAAGGAAGTGGGGGCTCAGAAGCCATGGTGGCCTCACAGGTAGTGAAACTAGGGTGCCATTTCTCTTCTTTAAAAAAATAATGCAGCAAGGTGCACTCCTATAATCTGAGCACTTGGGAGCTGAGGCAGGAAGGTTGTCAGGAGTTCTAGTCCAGCTTGGCCTATACAGTTAATTCAGAGTCAGCCTGAACTGCATAGTGAGACCCTGTCTCCAAAAAGAAAAAACAGTGACTGCCTGCCTCTCCAGCAGCCCTTCCTGTGGGGCTTGTAGGCTGGCTAAGTACTTGGTGTACTAAGTGGTGCATATCGTGTGTGCAACATTACTCCTTTTTCCAGGTGGGTGGCAAGGCTCTTCGAGATGAGTCCATTTGAGCCCTGGACAACGAGGGATAAAGTGGAGCGGGTAAGTGTGGCTGTGCACAGCAGGTCACTTCTCTGCTGGGTCATGCCAGTCAGCACACACATGTGCAGTAGTGGTTCCTCCTTGCCCTGATTAGAGGCCAGTCTCTCTCCGCTATGTCCCTCTAGCCACCTTTGTGTTTGTCTGTGTCCCTTTGCACCCTAAGCTCAAAAGAGCTACGTGTGTTTGTTAGTAACTTCTTACTGCATTCTTTCTTTAACTTACTTCAGTCAGTTCTCTGCCCCCAAACTGGCTTTTCCAAGGTTTCCCATGATTTCCATGTGGGCAGATCCAGAAGTGAGTTCTCTGACCTCCCTTCCCTGACTGTAGGTGGCAATGATTAGCAGAGGTGCTTTCTTGATGCCCTGACTCCCACCTGATTTGGGCCCAATCTATGCCCTCTTGTTTTCTCTTCACTTGGAAGGCTGTGCTGTAAGGCTGTCTACCTCAGCCTCTCTTCCTGATTTCTGTACAGTGGGGGATTCCAAGGTCTGTCCTCAGCCTTTCCTTTCCATCTGTACCTTTTCTAAATGATCTCACTTTGTCCCAGGCTGCAGCTCTGTATGGTAGAGGTCATGGGTACACTGTTCTTTCCAGCCCTGGATGTCCTCCCTGAGGTTTTGAGTCCTGTATTTAACACCCTCAATGTTTTGGTGTTTAGTCTAGATCTGAATCAGTGACTGGAGCATGTTGGAATATAAGACTGATATGACTGCAGATAGAGGCTTGCATTCTATTTAAATTAATTTGAAATTAGTTTTACCATATGTGACTTCTGTATTGGACAGCATAAAGCTAGACCATGAGCAACCCTCAAAGTAGAGGTCAGATCTTAGCATTTCTCCCTAATCAATACTATTGTGAAAATGTTAAATGATAATCCTGGATGTTTTCAGCTTATCAGAAGCAGAACACATACCATCTCCCCTCTCCCTACTCCAACTGTCTTGTCTAAGCTCCTCTCTTGCTGCCACACTCAGGCCTGCAGTGAGCTGAACTCCAGTGCCCTAGTTCCTCCTTCCCACTGTCATTGGTTGTTTGCCCCCTGCACTAAGAGGTGCTTCTAGGGAGGACGCTAATAAAATGATCATACTGTCCCATCTCTTCCTTGGAAGCCAGGAGTGGAAGCAGCCACACTGTCCCTGAGTGTTACTTGGAAGCTAGTGAGCAGAGCAGCTGATGAAGCAGTAGTTAGGGAACAAGCACCGTGTCCTTGTGTTTGTAAAACATGGGTTTGTCTGACACCTTTCTTAGACCAATGTGCCCCTTGCAGTGGACACTGAGAAAGTGGCTCGGTGGGTAGAGGAGCTTGGGGCTTGATCTGTAGACTGCCTTGTAGCACTCAATAAAATAACCTGCAGGCTTTTGGGTGGGTAGGGAGGAGTGACACTGCTGCTGTATGTGTAAAGTGCTGCCTTTGTGGTATTTTTGGATGATCTGGAGTCTCATAGATCATCCCCTAAACCCAGTTTCCTCAGTTTCTCACCTGGTAGGGGCATCAGTCACCTTGATTGAGAGTAGTTGGAACAGAAAGGTTGTTGGCTGACCTCTTCATAGGCAAGAGACAAATGCTACACTGTCCGTAATTCAGAGGTTAAAAACTGAAGCAGAGACCCAGCACAAGAGAGCACAGTCGGGGCTTGCGCTGCTTTGCCCACTTCCTTGCTGAGCCCTCCTGTTGTGCCACTGGCTCCTGTGCTGAGCTTGCCTCCTAGTGTACATGCAGTTCTGCATGCTGAACATATGGGCAGTGCTGAGATCTGGGGCTGACACTTGCTGATTTTCTCTTTGGCAATTTGTTTTTCTGTATCTACCTTTACTGAGTTCTAATATTCAAAATACCACATATGGGGCCTGGTGGGATGGCTCAGTGGTCTAAAGCACCTGCTTGGGAAAGCTTGGGCGGCTTCAGGGATCACGGTTCAATCCCCGGCACCACATGCTGCACCAGCCCTGCCCTTGGGGTGAGCTGAGCCGGCCATAAAAATGAGTGAATAAACAAACAAAGGTTCTGAAACAAGAAAAAAATAAATAAATAAAATGAAAAATTCTTTTAAAAAAACCAAAACAAAATACCACATATATCCAACAGTATGGTGCATGCCCATAATCTCAGCACTTGGGGAGGCTGAGGCAAAAAAATTGTAAGTTCTTTTGAGCAATTAGCAACTTAGTGAGGTCCTATCTCAAAAAAATAAGCTGAGGATGTAGCTCAATATTAAAGCCATGGGTTTAATCCCTAGAATCTCTACATATTCCTTAGTCTCAGTGTTTGAGGGTTTGCTGGGGCAGCGCTCTGTTCTTGGCCAGTTCTCAATGTCCTTTGTGGTCATTTGTTTATTCAAAGATTCACATCACAGACAAGCTGCTGCCTCACCTGCCTGGCCTAGAAGACCTCGAAGTTCAGACAACACCGCTAGAGCTCAAGGCCATCGAGGTGCTGCGGCGCCACCGCAGTTACCGCTGGCTGACAGCTGAGATGGACACTGTGAAGCCCGCCAAGACTGTCAGCTTTTAGTGGCCCTGTGCAGAGTGCTGAGATCCCTCTATTAAAACATCTACAGTTAGATTCTGCAGCATTTGTTTCTTGGTTTAAAAAAGGAAAAATGCCAGTGATTTAGAATTTGAACGTAGTTCTCTCTCTCTCTCTCTCTCTCATATATATATATATATATGTATATATATATGTATGATACATGATACATCTTATTTGAAGTGTTGAAAATTTCGAATTTCTGCATACTGAGTTAAGCTATTTGTAGCATATGTCCTAGAAGACCTAACCCCCTGCTCAAGTGAAGATATTATGATGATTCCAGATAATATATGGTTGTCTCCAATGTAAATGGGAAAATGTACAGTGTCCTATAACTAATCTGAATTTATGTTTTATATATTTTGAAACTTTATTTTATTTGTTTGTTTTGGTACCTGGAATCACACTTAGGGCCTCATGTTTATCAGGCAGGCACTGGGCCTCTGAGCTATATCCCCAGGCTCTAAAAATGCATTTTAAAGATATACTTTAAGCAGTGGTACACATGGAGTATCATCAGAGTATAGGGTGAATATTTAAATTTAATTCATGTCTGGCAGTAAAAGGCACATTTCAGTTACCCCCACCCCAGTCCTCCACCCTTGGTATCCTATCGCTTTTTGCCACTCAGAAGCGGTTCTGATCAGAAAGGCTGTGAGTGCTGGGGCTGAATGCCGTGCGGCTGGGAGGCAGACTCATGAAGCTTCTCACTGTGTCTTCATCCACCTGTTCACTGACTCTGGCACCGTACAGTGTCTTACTCATCTAAAGCCATGTGACCATTTTAAAGTGATTCAAGACATAGAGGCAGCCCTATCAGTGCAGCTGAAGACATGGGAGAGGACTCCAGTGCTGCCTCAGGGTGTGTGAGAAGGGAAAAACCTGCTCTGAGCAGCAGTGTTTTGTGTGAGGTCAGTGGCAATGTGTCTTTCACTATAATGCTATTTTAAAATCAGACGTTCACCATATTTTTTGATTACATGGATTTTGTAGACATGGATTCTCAAATCCTTAGGATTTTGCTTGAATTTGAGCTGAGGCCTCCTGCCCATTTAGTTAGGAATCTTTTCCCTGCAAAAGAGATGCTTCAGCCTCTTTACCAGTGATACCAGTACTTACAAATCAGGATTTTCGGTTTATGAGTTAATTTTGTAACATGCAGCTAGGAAACACTTTGTGTTAGCAAGTCTTTCAACACTATATGATTAAATTCCCATAATCTGGTAAAGCTGCCCATTGCCATCCTCGGTGCTCAGGTTGGTCAGGGTTCTCCACTGGATTTCAGCTCTGTAAAATGGGAATGTCCCTAAGCCCTGCCTGATGAGAGTAATATCCAGGGAAAGGTATCCTGTTGGAGGTGAATTCTGCCCCCTGTGTGAGCCCCAATATCTTTCATCCTAGAGCAAGCAGTAATGTAACCCATACATCTGGAGCATCAGTATCTCCATGAGCCTGTTTGAAATGTGGGTGCCCAGCCCTTATCCCAGATCTGCTGGACCAGCAAGAGCCTGCAGTCAGCCGGGTGTCCTGGATGCCTGTTGGCCCACAAAAGTCTGAGAAGCAGTGTTGTCCAGAAGAGCTGCTAAAGGTGTGAGTGGCCCAGTCCAGTGATCCGTGTCACTGAGCATCAGAGCCTCTGGAAGGAGGCTGGAGTTGTGTGTTTATTAGACATGCAGTTTATGCTTGTATACTCTTAACATGTGAGAACCAGTGTACTGGGATGTGGAGCCCAGCTCAGCTTCATGCATTTTTCTTCAGAATAGAGATCTCTTTGTTTTATATAAGTGGTTGGCAGGTACACAGAAGGAGAATTCAGCTAGTATGTATTTTCTTCCCTATCACACGCAATGCCCCTTTTACAGTGTATTTTATTGAGTACCCTTTATTACCCTGGTAGAAAGACCATAGTTCGATATTGTCATCATACCTGCTTATACAATCAGAATGAAAGGTGGCCTGTGTGTAGGTGTGGACACAGTGACAGTGAAGGCTCAGCGAGGTTTCACTTGCTCTCATCTATGTGGGCCAGCCTCCTGTATGCCGTAACAACAGATGCAGACTGCTCCTATGGTGTTGGTGATGTGGCCTCTTAATATTGTGAATGGCATTGATGTTATTGCTATTGGTTGAAATAGTGAATGGCTTCTCATAAAGTTTAGGGCAAACAATTTAATTGTTCTAATCGCTTTCTCATGATAGCACCAGATACCACAGCTTTTAGGAGAGATTTGTTTTGGCTCATACCCACAGTACTCCAAGGGATGACATGGTGTGGCAGAAGGACCTGGCTAAAAGAAAGCAGTTCACTTGGTGGCCTGGAAGCTGGGCAAAAAGTGAAGAGCTCTGGAGGGAGTATTCCCCTTCTGGTCCAGTGGTCCGAATCCGCCTACCAGCCCACCAACAGTGCCACTCCCATGACTCCATCACCTCCCCAAAGCCCTACCTGTGAGTACATGCAGCTTTGGGGAACAGTTTTGGTTGAAACTATGCCAGTAACTCTCCTCAGATTTGCATGAAGATTGCATTCTTAGAAAGTTGGCATATATTAAACTCACACCAAAGGTTCATTATATCTATAAGACATAGATTCTGAGTTTGGATGGCTGTCAATTGAAATGGGTTTCACTTTTTCATTTCTGTGTTCTGTACCATAGTAGGTCTACCATGCCTACTTCCCACCCACCATGTGTGAACACAACGCTTCAGGAGTGCATGTTATAGTGCTTGCTCACAGAAGGCCAGCTGCTGATGTTACCATGAATGGCCTTGTGCTAGGTGATAGGCCTGTAAGGAAGAAAACGACATTTCTACTAGTGAATTCCAAGCTTAACCCCATCCACCAACTTGAACCAGCAGTAGTATTGTACCACTCCATGAGACTGTCCTTGGCTGCCCATTGAGCAGTCATGCGTGGACCCCCCCTTGGTTCAGAGCTGCCCAAAGGCTAGACATACAGATTACCGCCGCATCATGAATATGCCAATGGCAGGACACTGGTAAAAGCAGTGATATCTCAGTGTAGACCTTTAGGCTTCCTGGAGGGCAGTTAATTATCAAGAGGTCTTTAAATCATATAATCTTTTGAGGTAATAAAACTAATATTTAAACTTAACAAATTTGTTTATGAAATCAGTGTTGTAAGTTATAAGTCAGTGCCAAAAGAAACAATGAGAAGACCCAATGAAGGTAGCTTCAGAGGTCTCACTGAGATTAGTCTCTCCAAGCAAGCTCAGAGCCCCAGAAGCATCTCACTTTTATTGAGGGCTAAAAGCAGGCTAAGGAATGTACACAACTACCCTGGTGAATAAAGACTGCAAATCACTATGTCTTCTACACTTTGCCTAACACTAGGTTCACACAGATGCTAACAGATAACAAACCAGCAGGGGAGGAGACAACCATTAACATCCCAAGCAAGAGGTCAATAAACAGGCACCAGCAAGAGAAGCTGCTATCTGCAGCTGCAAATCCCAGCTTTCTGGGATTTACAAGTAACAGACAGCAGCCCTCCCTGGGCTCTGCTGTTTGCTCCCTGCTTCTTGGGACATCAATTAGGCTTTTGTCTCATCTCTATATTTCTACAATCTAGTAAAATTAGCAGTTGCTTTTCAGAAGTTACTGAGTTCCTTAAAGTTTTTAAAGATGATTTAAAGTGAATTTATAAATTTAGCCAATTCTTTTTGAAGATTTACAACCATGTCAGGTACTTTAAACATTCTACTAAAGCTTATAAATTAATTGTATAAGTAGTAATCTTAAAAGCTAGTAATAATTGTAAACTTTAAAATGCTTATTTTAACTTAAAAATCAAAATCTAATTTAATAAATACATATTTTACACTGGAATTGGGATTAATCCATTAGAATAAAATGAAAATTTCTTTATTTCAAATATTTTAAATACTAATATTCATAGATTATTCTCAAGTTTGATGATAGCAATGGTTTGGGTCCCTAAATTCTTAGTCTTTCTGAGGCTGATGTCTTATACCCACTGCCACCCCACTCCTAATGCTGTTGTACCTTAGATTGGATGACTCAGAAGTCATAAATTCTCACTGTTCTGGAGGTGAACTTCAAGACCAGCGAGCCAGCAGACGCAGAATCTGCCTCTGGGCTCTGTTCAGAAGGGCACCCTGCTGTGTGAGACTGGAAGGGTCAGAGGACAGAGGTACTGCCTGCTGCTTCAACATGTCTAAGATCCCTAGTCCCATTCAGTGAGGGCAGAGCAGTCACCACCCAGTCATCCCTTGAGGCCCTAGGGAGTTCTTAGTACCACAGCACTTAGGTACATTTTATGAAGTTTTGAGGAATACAGACATTTTAAACCATACCACCATTCCTGTGCCAGGGATGGTGGGCAGGCCTACATAGGACATATCCAGGGAGAGTATTTCCATGCTGGAGTGGGTAGATAGAGCGTCTCTTTACAGGGGCTGTTTGTACAGGGCTGTGGTACACACCCTTCTGGAGCTACACTTGGCCTGGAGCCAAGCTGTTCAGAACCCGATGCTTGCAGCTGGCTTGAGGCTGCAGTCCTGCACTTCCAGCCAACTCCCATTATATTTCCATGCATCACTACACTTAGCATTAAACCAACATAATTTGACAAATCCACTTTCTGATTCTACTGTAAATTTCCTCGAATGGCTAGGTTCTCTGCTGTATGCCTCAGTCCTCTTGCATGCATTTCTCAGCCTTGCTAGGCCTTAAGGCCATCTTACACTTTATCCTAAAGGCAAATACAAGATCTATCCTGGAAGCTTATATATGGAAATACATGCAAAGAGCACTGAGAGTAGAAGGAAGAGCTAAAAGCTGTGGCAAACTCAAGTCTGTTTCTCTGTGTCTCTTTAAGTTACATCAGGCTCTCCACCTTAGCCTGTTGTTTCAGGCCACACCCATAGTCTCAGCAGTACTCAGACCATAATCCCAACAATAGTAAAACACATAATCCCAGTGGATCATCATTCCAGTCTCAAGAAAATGGATTTTTAAAGCTGTGTCTTAGAGGGGGGCAACCAGTGGAAGTGTGTGTGTGTGTGTGTGTGTGTGTGTGTGTGTGTGTGTACCAGCCATTCACCGTGAAGGTGACTTGAACAAATGCCCTGGCTGTAATGGTCTGTGTGCAAAGCAAGGGGCTTAACTTTTATGAGTTCACACATTTGTTTCTTGGCTTAGTGGAACAGCTGTCATTCCTGAAACCCAGGCAGGGTGCAATCTGTTTTATAAATGATGAAAACAAGGACTTAGAGAAGATAAATCATGCCACAGAGCTAAGCTTATTTCCTGGCCTGGATCTGTCTCACTAGAAAAATAATGTCTTGTTCTAGGAAGGAATAGGAAATCAGGAAAATGATTTACCTCCTTTTTCCCCCTTGTCCCTTTTCTTCTTTCAGTACAAAGGATTGAACCCAGGGGCTTCACACAACTATGTCCCAAGCCTTTTTAAAAATTTGGGACAGCATCTGAGTAGCTAAATTGCCCACCTTGGCTCAAACTTGTAATTCTGCTGCCTCATTCTCCCAACACATACGGGTCCCATTGGGCGCTGCCACACCCAGCTCAAATTTACATTCTGTGAGGTCCCAGTGAAGGGCAGTTGGGATGGGTGGCAGAGTATGTGGGAGAAAGCCTTCCTTTGCAGGGAAAGTCAGAGAATGTGGGTGTTATGGTTTGTGTATAGGTGTCCCCCAAAAGCCTCATGCAGTCATGGGGCAGCTTCTGGAATTTGTAATTGATTATTGTGAAAATGGGTGCTGCCCCTCCCCTGGGGCGGGTGATTTGCATTTCAATGTAAGGAAGGAAGAGAAGGTAGAGTGCTCTTACTCTTAGCTGCCGCCATGAAAGTTTGCCCTCTGCCATGTGCCACTCTGCCTTGGAGTCAGCTGAATATGGACTGAAATCTCCAATAACGGTGATCTAAGTAAACCTTTCCTTCCCTCATTTTGAGTGTCAGGTGTTTGTCCCAGCAACAAGAGAAGAGTAACCAAGACAGTGAGTGAGAGGTCTTAGTTGTGAAGTTTGATGGTGTCAAAGGAAAACCCAGATTGTAAAGAAAGACTTGTGTTTGATGAGATTAAGGGGAAGAAGGACTTTTGCAGTAGAGGAGAGAAATTGGAATGAAGCCTGAATTCAGCTATGCTAAGGCTGTGGCAGATTTTGAAAGGCTGTGTGAGCTTAGAGGAAAAGCCATGAGGCTGTCTGGATTCCTCAAGGGTTAGGGGTAGGGAGGTCACAGGCCATTAGCTGCTTGGTTTCTCCAAGGCAAAGTAAACTTGTCTTTATAACAGGAAGTTGTTCTGCAGCTGGGGCCAGTTGCCAGCCAGAGTTAAGTACCTTTCCCACCAATGGAGGAAGAAGTTAAATCTACCCTCCTTTGATAATTACATACCTTTCAAAGGCTTCCTCTCCGGTCCATTAGTTGGATTGTAAGACTCTAAGGAGGCTGGGTGAAAATCTGTATCTTAGAGAGGTAGTGAAAGGATTTATAATCACTGATTTTCCAAAGCAGAGAAAATGCTGTAAGAAAAAGGAAGTCAAAGTTAGGTGTGTTAGCACAGGCTGTAATCCCAACACTTGCTAGTCAGCTGTATATAGCCTGTCTCAGGCATTCCCCAATCTGAAGAGAAATTTGTTAAGCTTAATGTTAGGAAGAAGCCTGTCTCAAATTTTGTCAAGCTGAGGGAAATATTACAGCTTGTTTCTGTCTTGGTCAGGGGGGTCCAAAGTTTTAAATCCCTCAGTGTGAGCAAGCCATGGCCCTGGCAGAGGGAGGGCACCATCATGGCTACCTCAGAGAAAACCAAGCCTAAAGAACAATACATATTCATAGGATGAGCTTCTCCTGTCAGAGACTTCCTTGTGTAATACCTCTGTAATCACCTCTAAGCCTGGCCCACTACTGTCCCTGCACAGCACAGTGAGACCCTGGGTAACCCAGCGTGCATGTCTGTCCTAAGCGGCCACCTTAGGTCATTTATTTTGAACTCAGGAAGCCAACCCTTGGTGCTCCCAGCAACGCCCCTGCTAACAGAAATGAGGCCATTTCCAGGAGCATTTCAAGCTGTACACACATCACCCTCATGAAAGTAAGACTTAATTCAGGTTGAAATTTTCTTCCTGGATTTCTTTTGAAAATATATGATTAAATCCCCTGAAACAATAGTATACTTCCAGGAAAACACTGAGGAGAACAAAAAATACACAACAGGGAGCCATTCCAAGATGATTTCTAAAGTGAACTGTGGTGAGGGCCCGGCAGGATGGCTCAGTGGTCTAAAGCGCCTGCTTGGGAAAGCTTGGGTGGCTTTAGGGACCGCGGTTCGATCCCCGGCACCACATGCTGCACCAGCCCTGCCCTCGGGGTGGGCTGAGCCGGCCATAAAAATGAGTGAATAAACAAAGGTTCTGAAACAAGAAAAAAATAAATAAAAAATTTAAATAAAGTGAACTGTGGTGATGGATGATCATGGAAACTGTGAGCAAGTCACTGTCCCGTGCATCAAAAACCCAACTCAGCATGGCCATCTTAATGCTTACCTGCCCTCTTCCACAAGGGTGTGCTTTGGCTTTACAGTACTTTCCTTTGGGGTAAATCTTGCCTTTCCTTTCACAGTACTCTTCTGTGTGATGATTGAATTGTTTCATAGTGAACACCAGGCCTGACTGAGGAGGCCTCCTGCCAGCAGGAGGGGCAGGGTCCACACCTGAGAAGGAGGTTGATCTCTAATGCCAGCTCACAGCACAGGACGGCACATGAAGCAAAACCTCCTCCCCAGCACTTGATGCACAGCTTTATTTGTTGTGTCCCACTTTATTTAAAATCTTTTAGCAGAATGTAAGGCACATGGTCTTCACCAGCACTGCTCTGTCCTTAGTACCTAGAACAGCGCCAGGCATCTGCTGTGTAAATGATGGACGGGATTCTGTTCTCACACTTGGAAAAGGAAAGCAGAGCAGTGTGGTTTAGGACATGAGAAAGGTCACTGTGGGGCGAGGCTGCAGGCAGGCTTGTGCCCCATCCACTGCAGGCTCACATTTGGGCCCACCCAGGCCACAGTTCTGAAAGCCCCTTGGGCTGCTGACCTCCCCAATCCACAGGAGGGAAGCCTCTCTGTCCCTTTCTCACCATTTGGGAACTTCCCATCACAGTTCAATTCCTGGCTGGCAAGTGATGTCATTTCCCACCCCCTTGTGATTCAGGGCTCCAGATACAGCCTCCATGGTGTAAAAGCTCTGAAACACAATTCCAGTTGACTTGAATTTGTGTCTCCCAGGTTGCAATCTAGCCCAAAATAAATGTTATTTTGTTATTCATTCTTAACCCAGGCAAAACTTCATTCTTGATCAACAGATAAAAACTTCACTAGGCTATTTTTCTTTTTCAAATAACAATTTAAATTGTATAATACAGGGCTGGCCAGATAGCTCAGCAGATTAAAGACCCTCCTTAGGCTTTCAATCCCCAGCATGTTGTGCCCACCTCACCCCTAAGGCGTACTGAGGTTAGTTGTTGAGACAAGGTGTGGTAGTGCGTGCCTATAATCACAGCCCTTGGGAGACTGAAAACAGGAGAATCACTATGAATCTGATCTGTGTGGTGAGACCCTGTAGACCCTATAGTAACACAAAAATAAAAATAAATAAATTCTATAATAGAATTTCAAATTATAATACTCTCAGTGTGAGAATTAGGGTGTCCAATTTCCTGTAATGATTAAGCCCCACTTGGGCCGAGGGACAGAGAATCTTGGGGGAAGGAGTTGGGCTCAAGGGTCTTGTTGGGTAGGTGATGATCTTCCCAACAGATAATCTTGAGATGTACTTTTGGGGAAGTGATGGTTTGGAGTGCTAAGTAAAGCTGTAGAAGTAGATGCTGAGAATAAAGTATCATGTTAGTAAAACATCACCTGTTAACCCTAATACATGAGTGAATATAAGCATCGGAATGTGGGGCTGGGGAGATAGCTCCGTGGCACAAGCGCCTGCCTGGCAGTTGCAGGGTCATGAGTTTGAACCCCAGTCCCGCAAAAAAAAAAGAATCTGAATAGTTAAATAATAAGGATATATAGTTTATGGAGGTGGTGTAGTGGAGAATTGACAGCAGCAATACAAAATTCAAAGGAAGCAGTGGTAGGGAGCTTTGGGTGATCTAGTCCAACGTCTGTATTTTATAATTGAGGAAGCTGAATAAACAAAAAGCTGAGGGATGGAGCTCAGTGGGAGAGTTTGCCTAGCATGCGTGAAGCCCTGGGTTCCGTCCCTAGCAGGGGGGTGGCTGTGGGGGTAGAGGCTTCATAGGGTCAGAATGGAGAGAGCTAATCTTTTCAGGGGCCAGGGAGCCATAGCTAGTACACTAAGGAATAGTGATATACAGGAGGTTTGTACTTCTACGGCAAGCTGCGTTGTCTGGAGCTTAGCCACACCCACTCTCCCTGGGTATATGGGTCAGTTCTGTTGGAGCTGTTGTGTGATGCAGTGAGCT
Organism: Myocastor coypus; assembly: GCA_004027025.1. Classification (NCBI taxonomy): domain Eukaryota; kingdom Metazoa; phylum Chordata; class Mammalia; order Rodentia; family Myocastoridae; genus Myocastor; species Myocastor coypus. The sequence goes on along the minus strand of PVJA010012550.1, from coordinate 25,927 downwards.
GTAGACTGCTGATGGGATGCAGAGCAGCTCACGCTGACTCGTGGAAGTGCAGTGGGCCAGTTCTGCCTTCCTGAGTACATTAATCTCCACGTTCCCGATATTGAGATTTCTTCAAAACTATAACAGTTCATCACATTTCTCATTTAATAAGTTAGGTAAGACCTGTAACATATGCTCATTTTTGTCTGTTTGACTACCAATTTCAGCCTTTCTTTCAAAATTATACTCTAATAAAAAGGGCTGTGGGAACCAGGCTACCAGTGCCCTTTCCCTAGAAGATTGTTTCTAGCATCAGCAGCCAGATGTGCCATTGGTAAAGAGAAGCTGGAAGTTTAATGTTTGTGACTATGTGAAATCCCTTAGTTTTTACATATTGGCAAAGGAAAATGTGTTCAAGAAAGCTTATTGGTGGCCAGACTCGTCCCATTGGCCTACTTGTGTCGGGAAAATAGGGATCCTAGGCTGAAGGAGGGCAGTACCAGGTGCTCTCCATGTCTTTTCTCCTTCTCACTGCAGCCCTGGGAGATGGTGCCTTTGACTCCATTTGAAGGGACAGAGGCTGTGTGAGCAGCGGGATCTCGCCCAGGGTTTCTGCCTAGCATGGTTTCCCCTGAGCATGCTTTACAGTTTTGTCTGAGCCCCAGTCTCAACCATGTGACATCAGGAGGATCCCAAGCCCATAGATCTATACTGTAAATATGTACAGCCATTAATTTTTTTTGGTGGGGGGCTACAACTAAAGTTGGGATGTCCTGTAACAGTAGGGTTGGGTGGATTTATAAACCTTTCAAAGCCTACTGCCTTCTACAAATGACTTTTTTTTTTTTTTTTGGAGGGGTAGGTACTGGGGAGCAAGCTCAGAACCTGGTGCTTGTCAGGCAGGCACTTTTGCTCCTGAGCTATTTTTCCAGCCCCTACAAATGACATTTTTCAGTGATTCCTAAAGGAATGCTCCTAGGTTCTTTAAGCTTAATACTTAGATTCTTTCTCAGAGACAGTCTGAATCTATTAATTGTACATAAAAATGAAAACAAAAATGAAAAATAAATTAGTAGGAAGACTAGCAGAACTAGAGGCTAAGTAAAAAAGTAAGAACATCTACACTTTTGAGTTTCCTAAATAAGTTGGACCAGAGTCCATAAAAATTTCATTTACTCATTCTTGTAAGAAAAAAAAAAAAAAAAAAAAAAACAGTTGCTGACCTTTAACCAACAATACCTGGCACTATGCTAATCTGTGAGGACCATTAACACAGAGAAGAATGCCCTACTCCTTCCATGAACTCACCTAAACATGTCAAGAATCCACTAGGCTCAGAGCAACCTATGGTGATAAACACAATCCCCACCTTGTATTAATTACAGAGAAACAAGGTAGATTTATCTGTAGCTGATATGTGGGAAAACGCCTAAGACTAGAGGCTCTCTGAAATGTACTGATTTTGTGCAGCTCAGAACCAGATACTTTGAACTAAAGGCAAAATAAACCTAAGTATGCTGTGTGTTAGCCACGGACAGACTTCTAAGGTACTGGTTCAATTGCCTTTGTTCATTGCTGCAGAATTTTTTCATATGATTCAGTTGAGCTGAATTCTCATGACATTTTAGACAGGTTTCAAGGTGCTAGTGATTTAAAAGTAATTGAGAAATTGATTCTACCAGAAGAAGACCTCCTGCATTGCCTTTTTGCCTCTGGTTTTGACTCAAAAGTGCCATTTCTGTCAGAATTTCATCCATAACATAAACATCTGAATTGTTATTTTATTTTAAAATGCAAAAGGTTTCCAAAATAAAGTAAGAGCTCCTTTTGAGTACAAACACTGGTAGGGTCAGAATCATCGTGTGGGATTCAGACAAGGAATCTGATTTGATAAAAATGTTTGTTTTAGACAGGAGGAATTTCATGTGACTAAGGAGAGTGTCAGGAAGGGCCTCAAAGTTCGGGGTTGGCACTGATGGTGCCAATTTGGGAACTCAGTGCTGAGGGGAAGCTAAGGATGGGAGACCCCTTGAGAGATGATAGGACTGGCAGAAAATGGACGATGCTCAGAAAATGATCTGCAGACTCTGAGCTCTGAGGTCTTGGCATGGTGACCTCAGGCCCTTTGTGTGTGGATTTACTTGATATCTTCTGTAAGGGGAAAATAAATCTTATCCTATTAGATGTCAGATGTACTGAGTTTGTGGTTTTGCAGTGTTGAAGAATGAAATTCAAACTAAAGAAGGAAGTTCAGATCATTTTATTAGAAATGATTGTAAGACAAATAGCTCTTGGTTTTTCAGGAGGGATCTTGAGTATGTGACCACTGAGGCTCTTAGCAAGAGTATTCTATACAGGGGGCCCGGCAGGATGGCTCAGTGGTCTAAAGCACCTGCTTAGGAAAGCTTGGGCAGCTGCAGAGACTGTGGTTCGATCCCTGGCACCACATGCTGTGCCAGCCCTGCCCACAGGGCAGGCTGAGCTGGCCATAAAAATAAATAAACAAAAGTTCTGAAACAAAAATAAAATAAAATAAAATAAAAAATTCTAAAAAAAAAAAAAAAGAGTATTCTGTACAGCAAAATCACAATATAGGCACAACGTGGATCAAGCTACAGTCACCTATAGGATTCCATACAAGTGTCGCTAATATTGATCCAATAGGGAAACAAGTCACATAGCAAGGGTGCATGGGAAGGGCAAAGACATTCCTGAAAGTGTTGCAAGTGTGCTGTTGCCTGGCTGTGCTTATTGGACCAGGTGCTGCTAATTACAGTGTCATTTCCCACTGCTTTTATCTGCAGGGAGGGTTGCAGCCATGGATGCTGCATCTGCAAGAGGCCTGACTCCCTGTGGACTCAGCTTCCATCCTAAGCTTGCTGGGTCTCATCTTTTTCACTGAGCTCCTCAAGGACCTGCTCCCTCTCTGACTGCCTATTAATTTTAACTTAGCTGTCTAAGGGTGAGGATCTTGGAAGAAATGGCAGTTGCTTTTGTAATCAGGTCCCCAAAATGAAAACCGTGGGACATGAGTCCAAGTTTAAGTTATGACCACTCCTGGATGCACACTGGTTCAGCAAAGCAGCTAAGTGACCGCGACACAAGCCCTCAGATTACATTTGCCTGGTTCTGGTGAGAGCCAGCATAGTGTCTGTCTTAATCACTTGGTATTTCCTGGGACAAAATATGTAAAGCCCACAACTTAATCCTGAATAAGAGTTAAAACTCTACCAGAAAAGTTCTCTTGGGAATAGTCTCAAGAACAAAGGAAGAAAAAAAAGAAGACCAGGTAAAAAAACATAGACCAGGCAGCACTCAGGACTTAGTAGAAAGGGAGCTCTAACAGGCAGAACGCAGAAAGAGCCAAGCGCAGGAAGCCAAGGGAGCTCCACCTCCAACAGGATGTAGGGGCCACCAAGGTGGGAAAGAAGTGGGGATGAGTAACATTGAGAAAAGCTCCTATTCAACATTTATACTCAGTCCAGGGTCACTACATTACTACAATAGTACCTAACACCCGCTTACTAACTCTAAGTTGAGCCTCTCCTAACCAGCCAGCTGTCCATTCCAGAGACAAGAACCTGTCAAGAGCAAATAAACAAATGGGCAGAAGTTACACAAAGCCCACCCATCCCCAAATGACATAGTCAGTAGTGCCTGGTGTAAGCCAAAGACAGCGCCCCCCCAAAAAATATAATAAGGTTTTGACAAGTTCCAGGTAAGGAAAAGGCCCTGACTCCTAGTACAAGCAGTGCAAATCAAAGGCCCCATAGGCCCTCCATCTTTCTGGAGCACCCCACCTGCCCATGTTCTCTCTCTCTCTCTCTCTCTCTCTCTCTCTCTCTCTCTCTCTCTCTCTCTCTCTCTTTAGGTTTATTGAAAGGAAGAATTAATGTTTATTTGATTAATCTTATGATGCAGGAAGAAAAAACTGATCTGGGGTGGATCACCTCCAATAGGGAACCTGCAAATGATATAAGGAAAACCAATCTTCAACCTGAGAAGTACCTGGGACAAGTTCATGTTCTCTAAAACCAAAGAATGAATTTTAGGAACAAACAGAGGTAATGAGCAGAACATATTTATTAGGGGAAAGAAGGCTTCCTGTCCAAGAGAGGGACAGGATGGGGGTCCCGAGTGGGTGTCCCCAGGAAGCTGTCTCTTCCAGGGACTTTTATAGAGAAGACATGGGAACTAGCTTAGGTGGGCGTGAGGTGGGACAAAGACTATGGCCAACCAATAAGATTACAAGCACCATTGCTCAGGTAACACTGATTAATATTGGGATCCAATGGGAAGACAAGTCACGTAACAAGCGGGCAAGAACACCACCTATTGAACTTGGACTCGTGACTCTTTCCAGGATCTTTTAAGGTGATTGATACCTATTTAGAGCATCAATCTCTGATGCTCATCCCTAGGGAAGTATGTAGTTGCTTCTGTTTACTCTTGTCTTGAGATCTCTGCCCGTGTTCTCTTTAACACAGCTGTCTGCCTTTTTTCTCTCCTTCAAATAGAGTAGCTTCCTGTGCTTGAACTCCAGCCTTTTATTTCATTACTGGTGCTGACTTTATGATCCAGGTGAATTGCTCATAATTAATAATTGTGGTGACAACAATGTTAAAATTCTCAGCACCCAAATTTCTTCAACAACACATTCATGCCCAGCATATACCAGACAGTCACAAAGCATCACTCTAAAGAGGACTAAAAACAATATCCAATAAAACTAAACACAATACCCATCTTTTCATTCTCCAAGCTCATGTTGTATCTTTCCCCAAGGCCTTAAACATACAAATACCCTTTTCTAAATCTTAAAAAAAGCCCTTCTGAGACCTGAGCAGGAGACCTTGGCAATGTACAACCTCACCTATGATACAGGAGTTCATGAGAGATCAACAAAGAACAAGATGTCCTGGAAGACAAATTTCTAAGCTGTCTACATCTGCCAAATCAGAGCCCTTCCCATGTCACTGTCCCTTATAAATACCCTAGTCTCTCGCCTTGGCTGTGTAATTTTGCTCCTGGAAGCTCTCCCGTATCTTTCTTCAGAATGTGCTCAGTGATCTGAATCAATTCTCATCTTTCCTATGCTCTTAGTCTTTTGCTAAGTTTTTTTTACCAGGCACATGTCTGGCTCTCTATGCTGCTTTCTGACACAGGATATACCATATCTTGCAAGTACTTTCCTTCAGTTTTTTTTTTTTTTTTTTTTTTTTTTTTTTTTTTTTTTTTTTTTTTTAACGGGATGAGGGTTTGAACTCACAACCTTGCACTTGCCAGGCAGACACTTGTGCCATGGAGCTATCTCCCCAGCCTGAAGTTTGTTTCTTAACTGCTCATATATAGAAGCTTAATTTTTATTTAGTGATATCTACTCAATATTTTCATTTTTGGATTCTTCTATTATTCTTTATAAAAATTGGAATAATATTTCACTATCTTTTCTTACATTTAGAGCGTGTTTAGCATCTGAATACTGTTTTACGACACAGTATATAGTGAATCTGTGATACCTCTCTTTTTGCTGATACCAAACAATCCTTTCTTGGCCAACATTGGTGATACTATTGAGATCACAGCATAGAGGTTAAATGCATGGGTCCTGGAAGCAGTCTTCCTGGTCTAAAATCCCAACTCTAGAAATTGATGGTCTTAGGTAAGTTTCTTAAATGTTTTCTGCCTCAGCTTCAACAGGGCTAGGCATACATATATGCACCATGCTATGCAAATCAGAGATAAGGAGATATTTTCTGTCTTCATGGAGCAAAAGTCTACTTGCAGTGTGGACAGGTAGGTTGACACCTAGTGCTGGGGTGCCATTTCAGCTGTACAAGCTGAGCAGTAGGGAGCAGGAGCACGTTGGGGAAAGGGAAGCTAAGAAAACCATCGCTGGGAAGTTGAAGTGGAAGCAGAGCTTGGAGAAAAGTTTGACACTCTGAAGCGAGAGAGGGGAAAGACATTCTAGGCATGGGATGCAGAGACACAGAGCTACATGGAAAGGCAGCAGGCCACACACAGGGTGCCTCCTGGATCTAGATACTGCTGGAGCAAGAAGCTGTCAGTTTGGGAAACATAGCTCTGATTGCACTGTGAAGAGAATCAGCACCAGTGCTGGGGGCTGGAGAGAGCCCTGGCTTGAACAAGTCATTCACATAAGCTGTGGCAGTCACAGGGAGGCATGAAAGAGCTAACAGAGAGGTAGCTGGGTCTGAGAGACACTGAGGATGTTGACTCAGCATGCATTGGTGATTACCTGGATGTGGAAAATGGAGCAAGCAAAGAAGTGCTCAAGGTTCTGGGTGTGGGAACATGGATTGCTCATGGCACTGTGAAAATCCAGAACCAGGATTACCAGGAGAGGAGAAGAATTAAGGCTAGGGGATTTGGTGCACACCCAAGTGGGAACATTCAAAAAGCAGAACAATACTTGACTAATAAGCCAAGAACACGTCATCCTAATTAGGAATTAAGAAATGAAGATGATAATGCAATGTTTCTTACCTGTCATAGAGTAAATACTGATAAAGTGTTTCAAATATTAGAAAATTTCTTTCTTTCTCTCTCTCTCTCTCTCTCTCTCTTTCTTTCTTCCTCACAAGGTAGCAGCAGCCTGCAAACTACTCATACAAGTTTCTCCTCATGCCATTCTCTTACTGGTAGAAGTTTGCCCCTCACACCAAACTACCCAGGACAAGGTGGGACAGACCAAAGAGACTTCAGCTCCAGCTGCTCCAGGGTGGGAGAAACAGCACAGGTGGGGATAGGTGAATCTTTTCCCAAGACCTGCCTTAGCCCCAAAGCACACAGCCTTTAGTAGAGCTACTCTACTAGTTTCAAAGTCATGCCATAGCTTGTTTAAATAAGTCTGCTACAGTGGATTCATGCTAAAATGCAACCCTGTTCATTACATTTGCACCTAAAAATGCACACACCTAAAATCTGCATTGAGGTCTGTATTCTACTTTGGTTTACCCTGACTTTCTGAAAGAGATGAGAAAACAGATACAATACAGCCTCAGGGGAATGGGCAGGACCCTCTTCCCAGAGAGCTTAGAATGCAACATCTCTGAAAAGATTTGCACACACTGTTCTCCCTACCTTGCAAGTAATTTCATTGTTGAAATGTTAAACATGGTTAAGAAAGGTGCAACGGTAGCAGAAGCTGCCTCCGAAACATCCACAGCAGAGCCTGCCTCCAGTCATTTGTGGAAATAGCAGTCTTTTCACTCTGCCGCCCAGATGCTCACACATACCACTACCAAGGCACACCTAATGCCAGCACTTGGAGGGGTGAGGCAGCCTGAGCAACAAAGTGCAACCTCCTCTCAAAAATTCTACATCTCCAGAATCACTACAAGTCCAGTCTACACAGTGAGATCCTCTAGACCCTGTGCTAAATACGTTAAAAACAACAACAACAATGACAAAAACAAACAAAAAAAAACCCTATCCCTTAGAGACTGGGCATGGTGTTATGAGCCTGTAAACCTAGCACTTGGGAGGCTGAAAACTCCTTTGAGTCAATCTGTATAGTGAGACCCTGTATTAAACACATTAAAAAAAAAAAAAAAAAAAATCCTACATCTCCAGCCCTTCTTGTGGTTTTTATTTGAGACAGAGTCTCACCAAGTTGTGAAGTTGCCCAGGCTAGGCTTGATATTTGCAACCGTCCTCTCTCAGCGTGCCAGAGTGCTAGGATTGCAGATGTGCAGCTGCCATGCCTGACTGAGTGTTTTAGGCAGGCTGTTAACATATCACCTAGTCTCTCTGATATGAGGGAAGGCTCTGTTAGAGTAACTGCAACTGCAAAACACGCCTCCCTGCAGGCAGCGTGGCCCCGCAGCTGGCCCACAGAGCACACACGGTTGCGCAGTGAGATCCCTCCACAGTGACTGAGTGGGAGCCCTCTGTGGTCTTGAGTTCCTGTTACACCCTCAACTGCTCCAACCTAGAGCTGTGGAGTCTCCGTGGCCTCGTTCAGCCCGTGGCTTTCCAGGAATTGAGAAGGAATCCCCAGACAGGCTCCGGGCTCCTTCCTCTCTCCGCAGCTTTGTTAGCGTCAAAGCCCCCACGCCCTGCCCACCCTGCCCACCCGCTGTGCAGGGCAGCAGAACTGCAGTGCTGCCCTTGGGCTCTGCCACCTCCCAGGCTGAGCAGAGAGGCCCCTCTGAGCTCCCGAGATCCTGGCTTGGCCCTGCCTCTCAGGGACCATTGTTGTGCCTTTCATTTCCTGAAAACAGCTCTGTCATGTATTAGGTTTATTGCCGCCTTTGGCAGGATACTAAGCTAATTTCAGTTGCTCCATCATGGCTAGAAACCAGATTTGATCCTGGAGAGTTAAAAATACTGTAGGGTTCAACCTCTTCCCTCAGTTTACATCGTACAGGAATCTCCTCCCTAGTGTAGCAAAGTCACCTTCATTTGCTTAAATTTCAACCCATCATCGAATTTTTTAAAAAAATTGTTTATTATGTTTTTAAGGGTAAAAATAGCAGGGGAAAAAAACAAAAAAAAAGTGACACGGGTACATATAGTACAAAATTTCAAGACAAAAATTTAACAATGGTTGCATTACATATTTTCATCATCAAATCAGTACAGATCAACAGACATAGGTATGTAAGACTGATCAAACAATTAAACACTAACACTTTCAATAAACATTAATTGTTTTTAACTCTTCCAATTGGATTTTGAATTTAAGTCACTCTTCTAAAAAAGAAAAATTATAGGGGTTGAGACTGCAGAAAACACAAGGTCCTGAGATTGATTCCTGGTGCCACCCAAAAATTATTTATTAATTAATTTCTTTTTTTTTGGGTCCTTAAACTAGGGAGACTATACGATATTTACATATGTAGGTCTGGTTTATCCATCATCAAATTTTAATACAAAGGAATAGTTTCATCTGAAACTATTTAAAGTCTCACTGGAATGCCTCAGTGGAATGGAAAGAGAGCTGTGCAGTGGCGGTGGCAGCTGGGAGGCAAGGCAGTGTTCCAACTGTCATCTTCAGGTGACATTTAGGAACCGAGTTAAAAAGCTTATGACTATGACTCATGTGGCCAGATACAAATTGCCTATGCCCTGGAGAGTTGCAGCCAAGCCTGACAAAACAAAACCAGATATGGCAAACAACAGCAAAAACAAAAATAAAAGTAACAAAGCAAGTAAGCAAAGAGCTAGCTGAACGATCCATATTTTGCCTCTGGTTTTACAATCCATATTGGTGTGTTTTCTAGGCAATCTTTTTCTTTAGGTCAATACCTTTCACTTGTAGATACTCAAGGTTAATAAATTAATTATGAAGAATGCTGTTACTCTGCCACTTCTCACAGGAAAATATCATCGAGATCACTAGCTCCTTCTAACTTGTGCTGTATGTACAAATGCACCAAGTATTGGAGTGCTTCCCAGTTCTGCAGCACGAGTCTCTTCTATTGCTACAGGGAGAGAGGCTTCTCTAAGCCTCTTGATTACTGTGGGAAAGGCCACTTTTAAGCTGGTTATGCCTGAAAGCTTTCTCGCCTGGCAATCTTCCTTTCTTACTTTCTGACTTTTTCCTGCATCATCCTATTCCCTATTCTCCTCCTAGCTAAAAAGCTAGAGTCTAAACACTTGGATCTATATGCCTTGTAGAATTCAGCTTTGTGATAAAAAACAATACAGGTGGGCAGGAAATGGATTTTTATGCAAAAGGAAAGCTTTCTGTAGGCTACCTATACTGACCTTCAAATTATGGCATGTAAAAGGATGATTACAGCTGGGAGTAGAGGCAACACTGAGAGGCTGAGGCAGGAGGACCACAAGTTCAAGCCTGGCCTGGGCAACTTAGTAAGAACTTCTTAAACAACCAAGGAAACCAGTAGTATAGTGTCAAGGCCCTTAGTTCAATCTCTGATAGGACAAAAATAGTATGATTAAGACACTGAAAAGAGGGGCCCGGCAGGATTGCTCAGTGGTCTAAAGCGCCTGCTTAGGAAAGCTTGGGCAGCTGCAGGGACCACGGTTTGATCCTCGGCACCACAAGCTGCGCCAGCCCTGCCCTCAGGGCAGGCTGAGCTGGCCGTAAAAATAAATAAACAAACAAAAGTTCTGAAACAAGAAAAAAGGGAAAAAAAAGACACTGAAAAGAAAAGAACACAGCCTGATCTGGAGCGAGCATTGTTTGCCTTCTGGTCCTCAGTTCACTTGCCTGTGAAATGAGGTCATGATCCTACATCACAGAATGACCATGAAGACCAAACAAAATTTATAGAATCCCTAACACTGGTTGGCCTTCAGAAATACCTACAAAATATTTTTTGTTCCTCTAATAAATGCTCACAGTTTAAAAATAAGATTTGTAGTCTTCATTAGAAGCTATATTCTTTATGAAATGAATGAACCTTCTGATGTTGCATGAATATTTGACTCATTTATTTTTTTTTTCCTTTTTTAAAAATGTATTTGGTACAGGGTCTCACTATGCAGCTTGGACTTGTAGTGATCCTTCTATTTTCAGCCTTCCTAAGGAGAGATTACAAGCATGTGCCACTGTGCTCAGTCTCAGTGACTGGCTCAGCATGCCTGGGGGTGGGGTTGGCATGACATGTGATGCCTGGGATGGAACCCTGGTCCCTATGCTTGCCTAAGCAGGTGCTTAGTCTGCTGAGCTGTATCACAGGCCCTTTTATGACTGATTTAAAGGGTATAGTATAATCTCTTGAGAATATTTTATCCCAAAATAAACATAGAATAAACAGATATTTTAGTGTGAAATATGTGGAGATGTCCAACACACAGACACACACACACACATATCAGCATTATGATCCATGGAAACAATGCATACTGAAATATCTACTGTCTTGATGGAGGATTTTCTGGCTAGGGAGAGAAAACTTATTAAAGATTTGTGTTAACATTTTTTCCATACTATGGTTTAAGACATGCTAAGCAAACTTTCCATATCTGATGAATAGCCCATTGGATTTTCCCTCTTTTTACAAGTAACATATGTCTGTAATGGATACATATAATGGATACATTTGCTATGAGGGATTGATACATATCCACATTACACATTCAGTGTTTTACTCACACAAATTGTGTCTCAATCCTTTCTATATGTGTTTCTCTTTCCTCTGAATACACTGTTGTGATGCTTCATTCATGTACTTTTACTCTCAAAGTCAGTATTATATTCTTTGAGGGGATTTTCTGCTGTTGGCTTCTCCTCAAGCTTTAGACTCAGCTTTCATTGCCCACAGGGCACACCTGCCCTGCCCTGACCACGCCATTGGCCCTCTTCTTTTTTTTTAAATCTTGAAATTTTTAAAAAATAAATAAATATTTATTTTTTAAAAAATTTAACCATGGTTATATTACATATTTTCATCATTGGATCAGTTTAGATTAATAGATATAGGTATATAAAATTGACCAAACAATTGAACATTAACATTTTCAGTAGACATTACTTTTTTTTTTTTTAACAGTTGACATACTGCATATTGTCCCCACAATAGTTATACAGAGCACAAGGTATGGGCATGACACACCTTCCAATTGGTATTGGTAAGGAAAGAAAAAAAATTTAGAGTTCTTATATTAGGGAGACTATGTGATATTTACACATGTAGGTCTGGTTTATTTCACTAATAAGTATATGTTCAATATACATCCATTTATATATGAAGTCTTCCAGCTTATCATTCTTTACAGCTGAGTAATATTCCATTGTATAAAAATACCACATTTTTTTCAACCATTCTTCAAATGATGGGCATTTTGGTTGTTTCCAAGATTTCCATTGGCCCTCTTCTCACCTCTAGCCTGTTCTCCCTCCACTCCCCTGTGGAGGCTGGGGCAGTCAGGGTTGTCCAGTCCCAGGCTCTGCTTTCAAGTGGCTCCCAAATCTAGATACTGTCCTATAATATATCATTATTTTACAGACATTTTGTTACAAAGCTTGCAGGACTATATCAGGGAATAATTAAAAACAGAAAAAGAAAATTACTTCTACTTCTGCTGTTATACAACCATTACCATTATAGCATATTTTTTCAGTCCTTTCAAATGGTATTTCTGACAAAGGAAACAGTACAAATGGCCAGTGATTATGTGGAGAAAATGGTTTACATCATAACCTATCAGGATGGTGCAAATCAAAACTATGGTTAGATTCCATTTCACTCTAGTCAGATTGGCCATTACTGACAACTAACTAACTAAATAAAACTTAAGAACAAATACTAGCAAAAATGTGGGAGAGAACAGAAGGACATAGGGTGCAGATGCAAATTGGTATGGCTGTTGTGGAAAACAGAACAGAGGTTCCTCAAAAAGCTAAAAACAGAACTACCATAGCATCCAGCTGTCTAACATCTCCGTATAAACCCAGATGTGTCAAAGTTTGCATCTGTTGGAGATCGCCATGTACCTAGGATTACCACAACACCATTCATGGTAGCTAAAATGTGGAAATAGTCTAGTTGCCCATCAACAGATGAATGGAAAATGTGGTATGAATATAGCAAAGTATTCAGGGGTAAAGAGTGAAATCACATTTGCAGAAAAATGGATGGAACTGGAGATCATTATGTTAAGCAAAACAAGCCAGACTCAGAAAGCTAAGTAGTTTATGTTTTGTCTCCAAGGTAGAATCTAAAAGTTTATAAGTGAGGACAAGATGAAAGTGGAAAAAGGACTTAGAGGGTTAGGGAAATGGAAGGTGGGGAGGGGGGAGATGGAAAGACCAGGAAAGATAGATTGAACAAAACACGACATGTATGTATGGAAATAACACAAATCAAGTAATTAGCTTGTACAATCAATGTGAATAATAGTAATAAAATAATTTTAAAAATAGTGCAGTATTTGGTTTTCTTGCTTAGTTTTTTTTCTTCCCTGTCTCATCTCACCTCCTTTTTAGTTATCCAAGATGCTTTTGACTCATCTTGTGTTTTCCCTGGCTCCATTTTAGAATCATTCATTTCTCTGGGTGCTTCCTACTGCTGAATCTTGGTCTTGAGGATTTTTACAAAACATGAGGTGATGGTTTATATCTGGCACCTAGGCCATGTCCATTGCCTGGGCTTCTTCATGTCTGGGCCTCCACCAGCAGAGTGGACCCCTGGCACCCAGAGCTGCAGAGCACTGCTGAGTGCGAGAGCTGGGTGGACAACTGTGGCCAAAGTCTTCACTCTCGGAGGAGCAAGTGATCACGGCAGTGGGGTTTACTTTGCCAGTAGGCCCGTTCCCACTCAGGTGTCTTAAGAAGAGAAAGGGATGCTATTGTGTGAGAATTCAAAGTTATTTTTAGCCTGGCTTCTCCTAGCCTGGAGCACCTGGAATGTGGAAGGCAGGGTATGTCCTTCCAGCCTTGACACCTGATCGGATCCCCTCGAGAGAAGTAGCGTGGCCTGCTGTGAGCACAGTGCTGGGGCAGATACCACATTTCGGGGCTTGGGGAGGAAGACTGCAGGTGACCATGCTGAATCTGGACGACTGCCAAGAGCCCTCTGGAGACTCTGAGAAATGCTTCAGATTTTTTCCAAGGCCTGGACTCCTCCAACAGCAGACATGGGAAAGATTAAATACATTTGGGCTCATACTGGCTGTGTGACGCTATTTACGATTGCTGTAAGACACAATTTAGAAAGCTTGGTATCCCGGGTAAGTTTTCTAGCTTTTTCTCCCTTCTACTTAGCATTTCTTTATAAGCAGTTTTCTAAGTTGTAACATCTATTCTTTTTTTTTTTTTTTCAGAACTGGGGATCAAACTCAAGACCTTGCACTTGCCAGGCAAGCACTTGTGTTCCTGAGCTATCTTCCTCTCCCTTGTAACATCTATTTATTTATTTAATTATTTGTTTATTTATTCATTTGGATTTTTGAGACAAGGTCTCACAATCCAGTTCAGGCTGGCCTTGAGCTCACTTTTGTAGCCCAGGCTGGTCTCGAACTCACATCGATCCTCCTGCCTCAGCCTCCTATGTACTGGGATTACAGCCCTGTACCACTATGCCTGGCTAGCATCTATTTTTTTAAAGAAAATCTTAAAAAGCATGGCCACAGTGCCTTATGCTCATTGAGTATGGCATGAGGTTCCCAGAGGTTATCTTGCATCCCACAGCAACCCTGAAAAGAGTAATTTAGAGCCCTATTGTACATAGAAGAAAAATGGGGTTCAATGAGAGGGACCAACTTGCTTGGTCTCTGTGGCCAGTGAGTAATGGACCCACTCCCTAAACCTATCCTTCCCCATCAGGTACTCATTAATGCTCACGATATTCCAATATTCTAGGGAGTGAAACTGTCACAGGTTACCTGCTGTGATGCCCCATATTTAGTCATTCTTCTGTGGTTTAGGGCAGTTTACAATTTTTATTGTTTTGCTATTATAAACAAAAGGGAGGCGAGGCTCTCTCACCAATCTTTTGCTTCCTTTCATGTTAACGTTTTACTTGAACCACCACACTAACAAAAGATTACCCAAAATAAACATGCAGCATGAAGAGCTTAAGAAGTGCTGGTTGTTTTTGTTAAACAGGCACAGAGAACTGTTCGAATTCACAAGACTAAACCATGAGTGCTCTATGGCGCCTGAATGAGATTATAGCAGTGGGAATCACCCCAGCGTGTCAGCAAACTCAAGCAGTGCCCAAGGAATTCTTCATACGTGAATTATGATCCATGAAGCAGGAAAACAGTCTGCACCACAAGCTGATGTCGCTGTCTAAAACATGACTGATAGGGCTATTGATTGGAAATGTCCAAGGGCCTAGAAGGAAACAAGTTTCTTAGAATACTCAGCTTGAGACCATTGGTTTTAAGTGGTCTGAAAGATTATTTACATTCTTCCAGAAATACAAAATGGGATTTGTCCAGAAATGTTTGACATGCTTCTTCACAAGGTGTATAGGCACAGGCTTTATAGACTGTAGTATTACCATTCCACTGAACAAACAGGGAATGCAACCTTCCTAAAAATACTTGAGTGAGCAGAATGTGAGTTACTTTCTACTTTCTCCCATATCAGCATTTACCATGAAACTATCCCTAGTTTGCACATGGATTAATGACATTGCTTGAGTTTTAAAAGTAGTACAAATAATTGTTTAAGTATACCTTTATTAGCACCTACATGGGTCAGAGGAGAACAGACAAATTTCATTTGGCAATAAATTCTCAGTAGAAGTGTCAGGCTGGGATATGGCTCTTGGCTATCATTGACTCTTGAAAATGGGAGACAAAAAAGGGAAGAAAGTGCAGACAGAGTTCTTGTCATATGGATTATTTAGAGATGAGAATAAAAAATTTAGCAACAATCTCTTAAACAGGAGTATGTTTAACTGCACGAGGCATTTAGCAAACTATTTAGAAACAGACAATTCAAACATTTATTTCAGAAGTCAATCAAACAAAAACAGTCAGTCAACTTTCTTCCTAACATAACTGCTTCAGTGCCAGACAAAGGGGTTACTATTCAAAATTGAGACATTTTGGAATTCCAACTAATGCCTTGAGAAGAGTTTTCTTCATATGTCGTTATGTTGCCACGACCACAATACTAAATATTTACTGTGAACCCTTGTTAGCTTTCATTTGACATTAAATGCTATGCAGAATTTACGCCAGAGCAACTTCAAAATTAGTGCTGACTGCGAAGACCATGAAGAAGTTTCCCAGGAAAAAGTTGCTACTGAAAAAGATAGACTAAGATTTAAGGCTGAGTGAGAGTGGTTACACTGGAAAGATACAGAAAATAAGAACTGGAACTGTGAAATCTGTAGTGACTACTTGTGTAAGGCAGAAAAATAGACTAACTAGAAAATATGCTTCAAAAAGACTACAAGATTTAGTTAAAGGGAAGTTTATGTAAATATCTGAGAAACATGTTAGAGCATGGAATTTGATTTCCTCATGGGATATGCAGAATAAAAAATATGTTCTAGGGCAAGCCAGATAGCTCAGTGGGCTAAAGTGCCTGCTTAGGCAGATGCAGCAACTGGGGTCTGGTCCCTGGTGTGCTGTGCCAACCCTGCTGAAACTGCGATTGAGACTGAGCGTGGTGGTGTGGGTCTGTAGATCCTGTACCAAATACACTAAAAACATATTCTATTAATTCTCTAAGCCAGTTATGGGTACTCTTTCAGAGCTTTCAGGAATAACAAATAGCTGGCTTTGGCAGGTGTGCCATGTGTTTGCCACCCCCGCCCTAAGAGAACAGTCTGTTGTCTCGTAAAACACGTGTTATTCACAGTCAAATAAACTTGGAAGAGTACAAATTTTCACAGCTCTCGGTTCCTGTTAGGGACAAAGGGAAATGAGAGTTGTGCTGGCAGGTCAGTATAGGCTGACATATTGAAGACTTCCAAGATTAAAAAAAAAAAAAATCCCAAACCAACTAAAGTATGGAAGACAAAAAATACTTTCTCCTTTCTTTAAGACTTGATCTCCTGTTTTCAGCCTCCCAAGGGCTGGAATTACAGACGCGTGGCATCACACCCAGTCTTAGTCATCATTTCAGAGCAACGGGGTCAGCACGGCAGGCCAGGGATAGAACCCTGGTCACTGTGCTCTGCCTAAGCAGGTGCTTTAGTTCGCGGAGCTACCTGGCTGGCCCTAAAAAGTACATTTGCGCTGCACCAGTTTTTCTCATTGCTGGAAACGTGGAGAAGTAAAACCTCATTTCTTCCATTCAAAACTATTAAAACTACTTTCCACGTGGCTTTCATTTGTGTTTTAGCAGGATTATGAGCAAGTTATTCTCCAATATCAAAATGCTTATTTAAGAAATCCTTAGGCTTCCTGGCCAGTTTCTTCTCTTTCTGGAGACTGAAGAAAAGGGCCGTGCCATTCATGAGCGGAAGCGCACACCTACGTTAGCAATTCCTCTCTCTGTCTTGTGATTGGTTCTGACTTCCTGATTAAAGCAGCCAAAGGACACTGGCAGTGGAATTGGCGTGAAAGTTCCAACCACCTTTACTTCTTTTTTTTTTTTTTTGTCTTTTTGAGACAGGGTCTCACTATGCAGTTCAGGCTGGCCTTGAGCTCACTTTTATAGCCCAGGCTGGTCTCGAACTCACACTGATCCTCCTGCCTCAGCCTCCCGAGTGCTGGGATTACAGGCGTGCGCCACCACGCCCGGCTTTTACTTCTTTTTTAAAGTTGACATAGAAATGCAGGGCTGGGCTGACAGCTCAACGGACTAAAGCGCCTGCTGAGGCAGAGAGCCGCAGCCAGGACTTGATCCTCTGTGTGTGCTGTACCTACCCCACTGCCCTAACATGGCGATTGAGACTGGGTGTGGTGGTAGGTGCCTGTAATCTCAGCATTTAGGAGGCTGAAAACAGGAATATCCCTGCGAGTCCAATCTACGTAGTGAGACCTTGCATATCCTGTCCTAAATACATTTTTTAAAAAAAGAATGATTAATGAATATATTTCTATACTTAGTTAAAAAGATATAGGAAATCAAAAGAGGTATGAAATTCATGAGAAGTGAACTCAGAATGCAGGTTACACAAAATTACTATTGATGGACCGAAATTAGCTAATCAAGTCTTTAACTCCAAATTAATTTCAACAATTTGACAAGTGACAATATGTTATTTTCATGTATGTAGACTGCTAATATCTGATGTATATTAAAGGAGGCAAAAGTTCTCTATCACAATCTAATACCCATGTCCTGATGGTGTCTATAAATAAAAATAAATTCTGAAACATAGTTTTAGAAATTAGTACCAAGAATACGAAAAGTCCCCTGAGAAAAGGAGTCCACCTAACAATTGCACATATAAAGAAGCACTTTACAAAGTTTCATTACTTATGAAGATGATTTCCTCTCTGTTCAAACTGCATAAAGATTTTTTTTTCTCTTTGCTACAGGAAATAAACTATAAGTAACAGTGCTCCCCCCCCCCCCCCGTCTTTTTGAGACAGGGTCGCCGTATGCAGTTAAGGCTGGCCTTGAGGTCACTGTTGTAGCTGGGGCTAATCTTGAACTCACATGGATCCTCCTGCCTCAGCCTCCCAAGTGCTGGGATTACAGGCATGCACCACCACACCCAGCTGAACAGTGAGTGCATTTTTTTTTTTTTTTTTTTGTGGGACCAGGGTTCGAACTCACGACCTTGCACTTGCCCAGCAGGCACTTGTGCCTCGGAGCTATCTCCCCAGCCCCAAGTGAGTGCATTTTTAAGCTTCAATAAGTATTTATATCTGGCTCCAGAAACACCAAAGCTTACTCTTCAGTATTTCTTATTTCTAATACCTCAGTTGGTTCAGCTGTTTGGACAAACTTGGTCCTATGCCCAGCATCCATCCTGGTTGTTCTGGCTCCCATCTGCCATGACTGGGGAAAAAAAGCCCAGAAGATACGAAGCTGCCACCATTATACTGATCTTTAAAACAACACACAACAGGTGTGCGAGGTTGCCATTCAGGTAGCTCCTCTTTAATTTGATCCAGTGAAAGAATGGGCATGGTAGTGCATGCCGATAATCCCAGAGCTGTGGAGGCTGAGAACAGGAGGATCAGTCTGAACTGAGTAGTGAGACCCTGTACCAATACATAATAACAATAAAAAAATTTATCCAGTGAAGCTCTCAAAGGCTCACTTTGAGGGAGCTCTGGTCCTTGACTTGAGCTTCACTTCCTGGCTCCAGAGGGGAGGATGGTGCACTGCTCAGCCTCAGGAGAAGTACATCACACTGGCTTTCCTGATGGGAACTCAGCTTTCCTCATCACTGCAGGAGTTCAGGACCTGAAACTTCTTCTTTGGAGTCTTTAGGGTGTCAGGTGTTTTGTACAGGGATGAGAAAAGTGGTGAAGGCAAGCCCAAAAGCATGCAAACAGAAAACTGACATTGGTGCTGCGTGCCTGTGTTTCTGTTGTTTTATCACAAGTAGATTCAGGCAATCGAGACTCCCAGTGAGCATGCCAGTTGGACTACTGATGACACTAGTTTCCGGCTCCAGGGACCTGAGGGAACTTTATTTTAAACGCCTTTGCCCGTTCTATATATACTTCCCTTAAATCTCTCTTACATATGCTGTGAGAAGCTCATGAGGCAGTGTTCTAATTTTTTGCTCCATCTGTCAAACATGATTTACCAACCTCAGAATGGAAAAGGAAATCCTTTTCCATTTACTCTTAGTTTTACTCTCATTGTTTGATCTTTCTTCCTGATTTCCTAAATTCTTTCTGTCATTTCTTCATTTAGAACATTTTTTATGTCTTCCTTTAGGATGACGATGCTGGTGGCCTGGGCATGGTGGTGCACATGTTTAATCTTAGCATCCTGGGACTGCTTCAAGTTCAAAGCCCACTTTGGCTATATGGTGAGTTCAAGGTCAGCCTGAACTACATGGTAACATAGTGAAACACAGTTTAAGCCCCTTTCCCAAATAAGCCTGCTGATAATGAATCTCTGAGGTTACTTGCCCGAAAATGTCTTGATTCCCCCTCATTTCTGAAGGACATTTTTGTTAGATGTAGGATGGGTGGGTATTTATTTCAACACTTGCATATATGGCACTACTTCCTTTTGGTTTTGTGATTTCCAGTGAGAATTCTCATTGGAGTTATTTCACTGCTCTTTTGTTACTTACAAGGATTTTGTGTCTGATGTTCACAAGGTTGAGGATGATGCGCTGGGAAAGGATTTCTTTGTGTTTTTGTTCACATCTCTGTTTTTCCTCGGGTCTGAAGACCTCTAGCCAGTAGTCTCCATTTTTCCCTCTGCTTTTCAGAATCTCCCCTTTTTTCCATATGTGTAGTAGACTGCTAACTGGTGATCAACTTGTTACACCCAGCTGACCTGAACTAGTGTGATGCTTCGTGTGAGAGGCTGCCTGACATTGTTGGCAGCAGCATAAGGGACAGAGCTGGAGAAGCTGGAGAGAGGCTGTGTGGGCAGCTGTTTGGAGAAGCTGTTGGAAATGTTGCAAGCTTCTGTCTTCAGTGTGTGAACAGATTTCCTGTACCCATTGTATATATTCTTCAGATAATTCTTTATAAAGTGATCTTATAAAATGTGTCCTATATGGTTTTGTCCCCCTTGCAAAATTCCTAAACCACTACAGTGTGCAATATCCAGTGTTTTCTTTTGCTTGCTGGAGGATCTTTTTATTCTGGCTTTCTTTATGAACTTGGGTGTTTTCACTGGATGGGAGCTTGGGACCTCACTGTTACTGAAAATGGCTAAGGTTCACTTTGAGGGAGCTTTGGTCCTTGACTTGAGCTGAATTCTGTTCCTGGATCCAGAGGGGAAGATGGTGCACTGCTCAGCCTCAGGAGAAGTACGTTGCACTGGCTTTCCTGATGGGAGCTCGGCTTTCTTCATCGCTGGAGGAGCTCAGGACCTCACTGTTGCTGAGCATGGCTGTGGTGCATATGGGGGCATGTGGTACATATCTGGGGCTTGCCTTGAGTGTTGCTTCCTGGCTCTGGTTCAGATCTTTCAGCCTGCTGTCACAGATCCTTCACTTTGCTGGCATTGTGAAGCAGGCCTGCATGGTTCTAGGCCTCCAAATCATGGGAGTCATTGGTATGGGCTCTCTAGATGGTCAGGCCCTCAGACGGATTTTTTTTGTTTTGTTTTGTTTTGTTTTTGTTTTTGTTTTTAGTGTGTGGACAGATTTCCTGAACCCATTGTATATGATTCTTTGTGTGATTTGTTATAAAAGAATCTTAAAAAATGTGTCCTATATTGTATTGTTCCCCTTGCAAAACCCCTGAGCCACGATAGTGTGCAATGTGTTTTCTATTGCCTGGATTAGAATAGCAAAACAGAACCAGTACATCTAGTCTCTAGTCCAGCTCATCCCAGAATCATGAATGTCCTGATTCTAAATTTGCAAGTCAGAGCCTGGGAAAGACTTTCTATTGATACAGAAACAAACTTTGTGCATTGGCTGTATCCTAGTCAAAGAGGTTCAGCTGGGCACAGTTATTGCTAATTGATGCAAAAATAACCATTTGCCATCCCTTTTGTCCTTTTCCATCATTCCTCCCCACCTGGGGCCAGCACTGTGCCTCAGTGCTTGCCTGCTCAGGGCCTAGTGAGCACAGCAGCTATACCCACTGGAGGAAGGGACGCCCAACAGCAGACTGAATTTTGAGCTCTGTTCCTGGAGAACAATTTTCTTTGATCTATCATGATGGTAATTTAGTGATTTGTCCAAGACAAGGTAAATGGAGAGGGTGGAGGCAGTGTGGCTCAGGGAAGCCAAGTCAGGGAGCGCCCCAGTGCCCAGTCTGCACAGAGAACATGTGGAAACAGGAACCAGCGAGGTGTGGCAAGACAGGCCCTGGGTCTGCAGGCAGTGAAGCAGGGAACTGGCAGAGAAGGCATTCCCGACACTGGCTGAGCACACAACACTGCAGCACAACTGTCAGTGAGCTGGAGAGTTGGGCAGGAAGGTCCCTAGCTGCCCCCTTGCCCACAAGCACCTGGCACAAAGCTCTGTATGCTTCTTTCTTCTCTGGGACTCCCACAGAATCAGACGTCACTGGCCCATCAGTCCACAGGGAGAAAGGGAGAGGGACAGGGAGATCACTGGCACCCAGGCCGCTAGGCATTTCCCTGGCCTCTGAGGCAGGGCAAGGTGTGCTCAGCTGACCCACCCACCTCTGGGAGAGTCCCTGGCACTCTCTGCACACCTGACGCTGCTCAGGGAGAAGCCAGGCAGCTGCTCACACTGGCTCTCCTGGCCAGAGAACATTTGGCTCAGCAGCAGGCAGCCTGCAGAGTACAGCTGCTCCTCAGCTAGCAGGGCAGTGGGTGCTTGCGTGAGGAGGAGCCACAGGCAGAGATGCTCAGGAGAAACCTCCCCCAAGTCCTCTGCCTTGGGCTCGTGCTGGTCCTCGCTGCCAATCTCCTCTTGCTGTTTCACACCAAGGTGATCGTGCAGAACTTGACTCAGGGTGGTCTTCACAAGGAACCCCATCTGCCTCTACCCACGAGGGACAGGACCGTGATGGACAGGCTGTCCCACCTGGAGGCGGCTGTGCAGCAGCTGAGTGAGTGCAGTGCACTGATGTGCAGGGTGGATGTGCACCTGGCTGTCACCCATGGGCATGGTTGGGGAGGGGAGCCTGGAGAGGCCACATTCTCCTCACCCAGCTGCTCACCTATGCATCTTCTTTGTACTTTTTGATAGAAGAGGCGAACTGATGATTCAGTGGGTGGGAGTGCAAATGGGAGCAGACAGCATGGGCGCAGGAGCAGGAAGACAAGAATGGTTATATGGGAGCTTGTAAACACACACACACACACACACACACACACACCATATCGGCATTCTGCAAGCTGCAGAGTGAGACCCTGAGGCTCAGGAACATCTTCGACTTGTGTTTGGCAGAGGTGCAGACAAGAAGTGGCAAAGCCTGAGACCTGGTGGGGCCTCTGCTGCGGGGCCAGACCCAATCCTGCAACACGGCCCTGTGTGTGTGGCTGTGAGCACAGCACCTGACCTTCAGCTTCAGGCTGTTCTGTAAAGGCAAATGAGGTTGATATGGATAATGGTAACTACAGGTGACCTCACAAGGTTAGGAAACACATGCAGAAAGCAATTTAGGGAAGGATCTGCAGGATGGTCAGGGTCTCACTACTAGATCGGACTTGTACTGATCTGCCTGTTTACAGCCTCCTAAGAGCTGGTATGACAGGCACGCACCATCATTTCCAGTCTCACTTGCTGTTTCAGCATGCCCCAGAGGTGGGGCTGGCACGGCAGGCCAGGGGATCAAACCCTGGCCTCTGTGCTTGCTTGCAGGCCCTTTAATCTGCTGAACTATTTGGCTGGCCCCAGAAAGCAATTGTGTGTCTGATTTTAAACCTTTTCATTTAAAATTCCAAGCAGGATTCCCACCTATGATGGGCTGTTGGTGATCCTGGCTCCCCAGGAAGGCCAACCTCTCTGAGCTGTGTATGCCATAGTGCTAGCCTGCAGTGAGGGCAGTGACATTTCCCCCATTCCCTCAGAGACAGGGATCACATGCTTGTACACCTAGGCCACAGCTGAACATGCAGGCAGGAACCTGAGTACTGGGATAGGTGTGTGCCGAGAAGCTGGGCAGGGTGTGTTCAGTTGAGAAACTGGTGTTAGCAGGGCTCAGTGGAGGGTGCGGGAATAGAAGGAGAGGAGAGGAGAGAGGAAGCCAGAGGAGGGTGGGGTGGGGGTAAGGAGAGAAAGAGGGAAAGAAGTTCTAGGGGCCAAGGACAGAGAACAAACAAATTCATGTAGTGACAAGTAGGACGGAGGGAAGAGGAGCTGGGGAGCAGGACGCAGTAGTGGGGAGGGAGGAGGCCTTGAGCACTCGGCGCTTCCTGTGCAGCCTTCATGAGAGCTGAGAGCCGCCATGTGTGCTGTGACGCACTTTTCTGGAAAGCAGGTAAGGTAGGGGCCATGAATCTGTCGCTCATCACTCATTTCTACTTGTACAGAGAAACTAAGCAGATAAATAGGTGAACGTTGGAAGGAAAAGAAACAAACAGGCAGACAGGGAGGAAGGGAGAAATGACACAGGGTGAGAGAACAGATGAAATGGGGAGATGCTGGCTCGAGGAATCCCGGCTCCCCCCGGCTGGGTGCAGCAGCTCAGGAAGTGCGAAGGGTGGCTGCAACCAGGGACGTGAACCTGGTGCGATCGCAGGTATCACGGCTTGGGGTTATCCAAGGTGAGCAACACAATACCGGATGCATATTTTATAACATTATAATAACGAATCACCCAAACAACCACGTAAAACAAGTGCAAGAAAACTGTCCACACACTGAAGACCAAGGACTCCAGCTGAAGACCTGCATCCTAATATCCTGGTGAGTCCAGCTGAAAACATAGAGATCATAACAGCGACACTCTTGAGTCCAATTAGAGGACTTGGCAATGTTATGTGCAGGCTTGTTTTATGGATCTGCACTGGGAGGGCTCAAGGTCAGTGGAAGCCAGAAGTCTATGCTAGCAGGATGAAGGATCTATGCTACCACCCTGAAGGATCCAAACTGGAGCCAGGAAGCAATGTTCAAGGTAAGAACCAGAGCTAGCCCCACAAAGGCCACAGCCATCCTCAGCAACAGCAAGGTCCCCAGCTCTTCTGTAATGAGGAAAGCTGCATTCCCATCAGGAAAGCCAGCACGACAAGACTCCTCAGGAGGCGGAGCAGTGCACCATCCTCTCCTCCAGAGCCAGGAAACACTCAGTGCCCACGAGGAGACGCAGAGCTGCCTGAAAATGAACTGCAGCTGTCCTTGATGACTATGAGACCCCAAGATCCTCCTCCAACCAGAACAGCCAAGTTCAATTCAATAGGAAGCCAGCAAGAACAAATCGCTCCAGGGCTGGGGACGTAGCTCAGTAGCACAGCACCTGCCTAGCAGGCGCAAGGCCCAGAGTTTGATTCCTGGTACCAAAAAAAGACTAAGAACAAATTGCCCCAGCAGAATAGCCCAGGAGAACCAGCAGCTTCCAATGCCTCCCCCACTGCTTTTCCAGGCAGCTTCCCTCTTCCCTAGCAGCTTCTCCCTCTCCTCCAGTTCTGCCTCTTATGCTGCTGGCACCAACCCTCAGGTGGCCTCCCACACCCAGCATCATGCTTGTTCAGTCCCGTGGGGTATAACAAGTAGACCACCAGCTGGCAATCCACACCAGTGCTGTCGCTCGCTGATAGCACACCCGGAATGCAGCAGGACTCTTCCACACAGCCCTCAGCTCATCTGGCCTCTTGAAAACAAAATGGCAGACATTCTTTCCTTCAGCTAGGACCCAATGTGGGACCAGTGAGTCTCCTTCCCCCTTTTTTCCTCCACAGTAACCGTTTCTTCCTAGGCTTCTTATCTTGGTGTACCCACTTTCCACCCAATGTAAAATGCTGTTGTGCCAGAGACTCACTACCACCCGACATGAGCCCAAAGTGTTTCTAGGCTGTCTTTCTTGGGTCAGAGCTGTGCTTCTGTCCCATATCCCTTTATGTGACTAAACTCTGTTGAATTACCTGCCATGCTTGGTTCCAAGAAGACTAAAGACAGCCATAAGTCAATAAGGATATTTGGACAAATCAAATAAATTACATTTGACACAGTGATAATTACATTTAATATACAGTGACAATTACACTCCTATTGACAGAGGAAATGATGGTGTTAACTCTGTGAGAACCTCCCTTGGGGCTCTTGGAAGCCTCCCCAGAACTGGGTGTGACCCTGTGGGACTTAGAAATCATCTGAGTAAGTCATGGGAATGGCCTAGTAGCTAGCCCTGGATTCGTTTCACTAGACTGCACTGCCTCAGATTGACTCTAGGATATCAAGGTCTAAAACAGTTCCTACTGGTGAGTGAAAGGGACATTCTAACATCCCCCCAAGAAAGGAGTGCAGATGAGTTTAGAGGCAAGGAGAACCCACCCTGGGGTCCCCGTAAGCTTAGTTCTGTGAAGTACGAGTGTAATATTCTTCCATCTGGAACACTGAGAACTTGGCTTTCTCGCTTGTTTTTCCCACCTGAGCAAATGCACATGGTATTCAAGTGCCCATTCTTTGATGGACTTACCATTTTGTACTCTTTCCCAGTTTTCTTTGACCATCCTCTTTTTGTCTTCAGCACTTCAGTCAATTCTCCTCCTTTTCCTCCACCTTTGTTGCTTCTAAGGGTAGCTTCCTCTCAGGTGTGTGGCTTCCCTGCTTCTTTTGGACATGGATCTGAAATCTTCCCCAGAGCCTACTCATGAAGCCATGTGCTGTGGCAAGAGCTGAACCTAATTAGAGATGATTAACACAGTGGGACCACCTTGCTACCAAGCTGGTGACTTGGGTTGTGGTGGTCCAGAGAAATGTGTACAGAAACACTGGATGCACTGAAGGTGAACCAGTCAGACTGATTGGAATTTACTGTAGGTTAAAAGAATGTTGCATAAATTCCTCAGAGAGACAAAAAAAAAAAAAAAAAA
>PVJA010012549.1:0-51633 GCA_004027025.1 Myocastor coypus | reverse complement strand
AAATAAATAAAATTTAAAAAAAGGAGATGTCTTTCCCCTACCCTTTTTTTACTTTAGTCCTAGACATTAAACCCAAGGATTCCACACTAAGCTACTTCCCCAGTCCTTTTTTTTTTTTTTTTGTCTTTTTGAGACAGGGTCTCGCTATGCAGTTCAGGCTGGCCTTGAGCTCACTTTTGTAGCCCAGGCTGGTCTCAAACTCGCACTGATCCTCCTGCCTCAGCTTCCCAAGTGCTGGGATTACAGGCATGTGCCATCACGCCCGGCTCCCCAGTCATTTTTAAGACAGGGTCTCACTGTGTTGTGTAGACTGGACTAGAACTTGTGATCCTCCTGTTTCAGCCTCCCGGTATTCTAAGATTACAGACTTGTGTTACCACACCTGGCTACTATTTGTTTTTAACATCAAATAGACCTATTTGGTTATCTGAGGTTCAGATGCCAATGAGGGGGTGTGCTGTGAACCTAGGTACCAAGCTCTCACTGACTATCTTCTCTTTACAGGCCACTTTGGAGTTGTCTACCATGGGGAATATACAGATGATGCCCAGAATCACATCCACTGTGCCATCAAGTCACTCAGTCGTAAGTAGGGTAGAGGCTGGGAGGAGCCCCAGGCTGGGCGGCTCCCTGCTTTTACTGGGTTGATAACTTACTGAGTGACCCTAAACTGAGCAGAGGTCTTATTTTCCCCATCTTACCCTTGGGAAAGGGTGCCTCCCTCTGAGCCTGACCTACGCCATTTCCCAGGTATCACAGAGGTGCAGGAGGTGGAGGCCTTCCTTCGTGAGGGGCTGCTCATGCGTGGCTTGCACCACCCAAATGTTCTGGCTCTCATCGGGATCATGCTGCCACCTAAAGGACTACCTAGTGTGCTGCTACCCTACATGCGCCACGGAGACTTGCTGCATTTCATCCGCTCACCTCAGCGGGTCAGTGCCCAGCCAGCAAGGGAAGGGGTAAACAGCCACTGGAGATGGGGCTGTTCTACCTTTGCTCATGTATACACTGTGTTCCCAGAACCCCACTGTGAAGGATCTCGTCAGTTTTGGCCTACAGGTAGCTCGTGGTATGGAGTACCTGGCAGAGAAGAAGTTCGTGCACAGAGACCTGGCTGCTAGGAACTGCATGTGAGTGACTTGGGTAAGGCCAAGGGGCAGGCATGAGCGCACATAGGTACCCAAGGCCACCTCAGGGAAGAGGCCACTCTAACCCTGAGCTTATCTTCCTTTCTTTCTGGTCCTCAGTTTTTTAGTCTTCCTAGTACAAACTAAGCTTTGAAATTCAGTAAAGGTCTAGAAGAGATGGGTATACAGCCTGGTGGGAGTGAATTCCAATGTGATTCTTTGCAGGCTAGATGAGTCATACACAGTGAAGGTGGCAGACTTTGGTCTGGCCCGTGACATCCTGGACAAGGACTACTACAGTGTTCGCCAGCAACGCCATGCTTGCCTACCTGTCAAATGGATGGCACTGGAGAGCCTACAGACCTACAGATTCACCACCAAGTCTGATGTGGTGAGGGCCCCTCCCCCGCCCTAGGTCTAGATGGCTTCAATGTCCTGGAGAGTTAGCCTTGCCCATTCAGCTCCTCATGATCAGAGCCCAGAGAATCCTCAGTTAGGCAACCTCCCCAGCTCATTTGTCTACCTCTTGGGCAGATGTGAAATGGAATCTGACACCTTCCCCTGGCCAGATAAGAGTGCATTGGCTTGTCCCAGGCCATTCAGAGCTTGCCCAACCCCAATTCTAGGGGGAAAAATACAGGTTGTGCAAGATTCAGGAACAGGCTCTGAGCGGAAGGTGGGGTCCTCATTCCCAGATGAAGGATTATGGGAGGTAGAAGACCTGGGGGACCCACCTACTCCCCAGTTTGATGTGAGAGTTGAGTCCTTTCACTCCTCCCTTTTTACAGTGGTCATTTGGTGTGCTACTGTGGGAACTGCTAACACGGGGTGCCCCACCTTACCCCCATGTTGACCCTTTTGACCTCATCTGCTTCCTGGACAGAGGTCGGCGTCTACCTCAGCCTGAATATTGTCCTGATTTTCTGTAAGTACGTGGATGTGGTGGTAGGAAAGCAGATGGACCCCTGAAACAAGGAGGGGCCTTGAGATAGAGTTCTTATCTTGTTTTCTGCTTGACTCTTTGATTGACTAGGAAAGAGGGCCTTTCTGAGCCTCAGTTTTCTCATCTGTGGACTTCTCCCCGCCCCCTAAATTCAGGGCAAGATGCTGAGAGGGCCTTGCAGTTGCCATGACAACAGGATTCCAACTCAGAGTCTGGGTTGAGGCCAGTGGCTTGTATCCTTGGCTCCCCCCTTTTGTTGTGAAAGGGGCTGTTTTCTATCTCTCCACTTAGCCTTAAGGAAAGATTCCATTAGCTCCCACAATGGCCCCTTCACATCGTCAGATCAGGGTTTCCTCATAGGATGGAGCTTCAGATTCCCTGTTCCCAGAGTGACAGCAGCAGCCATTCTGTCATCAGTGCCTGTGGGGTGGGTCTGCCTTCCTGAGTGGCAAAGATGTCTCAGCTGTATTCAAATCTGCAGAGCAGGAAGAACCAGGTCACAGATAAAAGTGGTTGATGACTCTTATCCCAGGCCGTACTCCAAAAAGTATGTAACGCTTCCTCAGCCCTAGCTGTCTTGAATTTGACCTTTATGACCCACTTCAATAAAGTATCTGATTTGGAGGGAAATTGATTTCACTGCTGGCCTGCATCCAGGGTAGGCTCTAGGACACACTCATGGAGTTTTCTGTGTAGGCTTCTTTAGAAATTTGGGGCAGGGGAAACACAGCTAGGCAGAGAAAGAGGGTGACTGTGATGCAGATGTAGGAAAGGATGCAGCCCATCCCCCAGTACTGCTTGAGCTGGGCTGGCTTTTCAGAGTCTTTTGAAATTGAGACGAAGGGGACTGGGAAGAAAGCCATTTAAGCACCTGCCTGGCAAGCTTGAGGACCCTTGCTCTATCTCTTGTCCTGCATGCTGTGCTGGTCACATCAAGCATGGTGGTGCATGCCTATGATCCCCATGCTAGAGAGGCTGAGACAGGAGGATCACTATGAGTCTGACCTGCATAGCAAGACTCTGCACCAATGAAATAAAAAGATATTTTTTTTAGAAATTGAGATCTAGGGGCCAGATCTCTATAGCAGGCATTCATCATCAGTCACTGGTCATAGGCTGTTCCTGCTGGTAGTGGTGGTGGGATGAGCTTGCGGGAGGCTGTTCTCCTCTGCAGAGGAGGGGCAGTACCAAGAGAACTACTCAGGAAAGAATCATCTCCAGCAACACTCAGTCACTGGGAGAAGGATGGTCATCCAGATAGCGCACTACTACATTAGTGAGAATGGGCAGGGCAAGTCAGTTTTCTGCACTGGTCCTCAGTTTCCTCTGTGAAGTGCAGCTGATCACAGTGCTATTCTTAGGGAGTGGAAGACATGCATGAGAACCCATGTGTAGGACACTGAGACGGTGCCTGAAGGCAAGGATGACACTCCCAAGACAATGAACTTCCCAGAGAACTTCTGCTTCAGAGCCATGGTACCGCTGGTGTCACCCCAAATACTGCTCTTTTAGGTCTTTAAATCCCCTGTTTACAGCCCGGCAGAATGGCTCAGTGGTCTAAAGCACCTGCTTAGGAAAGCTTGGGTGGCTGCAGGGACCACAGTTCGATCCCAGGCACCACATGCTGCGCAAGCCCTGCCCTCAGGGCAGGCTGAGCCGGCCATAAAAATAAATAAATAAACAAACAAAAGTTCTGAAACAAGAAAAAAATAAAATAAAAAAATAAATTCTTTTTTTAAAATTCCCTGTTTACTTTTTAAAAAATATATATTTGGTTGTTGCAGGGTCTCACTATACAGCTGGGACTCGAGGTAATCTTCTTGCTTTCAGCCTTCCCAGTGCTGGGGTTATAGGCATGTGCTACCATGTGCTGACTCTGGCTTACTCAGGGCACCCAGGGTCGGGGCTGGTGCAGCATGTGGTGCCAGGGGTCAAACCACAGTCCCTGCACTTGCCTAAGCAAGCACTTTAGACTACTGAGCTATCTCACTGGCCCCAGTTTTGGCACTTTCCTGGAATATGAGTGAACTAATCATCACTGCCTGGGGCTTAGCTGGGCCCTATGCTAACTACTTCATAGCTATCCTCACCCTGCTTTCCTACTGTTCTGTGATCAGAGAAGTCAGAGGTACAGGAAGGTTAAAGAACTTGCCGAATAGGCTGGTGAGATAGCAGTCTAAAGCAAGCTTAGCAAGCTACTTAAGCAAGCTTAGGCAACAGCAGGGACCGCTGTTCAATCCCTGGCACCACATGCTGCACCAATCCCATCCCCAGGGCAGGCTGAGCCGGCTATAACATACATACATACATACATACATACATATATACATACGTATGTATGTATATATGTACATACATAGTTAAAAAAGAAAGAAAGAAAGAAAGAACTTTCCTAAGATCAGTCCTATGCCATAGTGTACCAGAGCTGAATTTCCTTCTTTTTTCTTTTTGCAGTCCTGGAGATCCCACCAAGAGCTATGCACTGAGCTAAATCTCTAGCCCAACCTAGTTTTACTTTGATACAGAGTCTTGCTAAGTCACTAAGTTATCTGGGGTTGGGCTGAAATTTGTGATTCTCCAGTCTCAGCCTCCTAGAGCACTGGGATTAGAGGCATGCACCACTTTGAGCCTGTGAGGAAGGGTGGACCTCTGTTAGGGTGGGAAGGCAGGACTGCATCAGTGATCAAAGCAGTGAGAAGAGCTGTCCCTGATTGGGCACTGCTGGGTAGTAGGCCTGAAATGTGTTCGGTTTGGTCTGCCTGGAGACTAACAGCAGCTAGACAGCCAAGAACCCTGGGTCAGGGGATATTATGCCCTTAACTTCTTCCTCCTGCAGGTACCAACTGATGGAGAGATGCTGGGAGGCAGACCCGGCAGCACGGCCAACCTTCAGAGAACTAGTGGTGGAAATAGAGCAGGTTGTAGCCTCACTCCTTGGGGACCACTATGTGCAGCTGTCTGCAGCCTACGTGAATCTGGGTCCCAGAACCTTGGATGAGGCGAAGGCACTCCTGGAAGATCCACGGTCCTCACCTGTGCATAGGAGCATATCTCAACGCCGACCCCTCTCAGAGCCACCTCTGCTCACTTGACCTAGGTTCTGGGAAGGCCTGTGGGGACTGAATTTGCTTAGTGGCCTTGAGCTAACCCCTGGTGGCCTGGGGGTCATGCCAGGCTAGAGGATATGGAGGTTCTACCTTGTGCCTGCCCTTTAATCTTCAGGGAGGAGTAAAGGGTGCACAGGTCTCTCATTGCACAAAATGAGCCTGGGAGACCAACCCTTCTACAGCATGTATTTGTGGAGTACTTTCTGTACCATGCCTGCTGGGCACTGAGGAATCAGCAGTGACACAGAGACACTTACCTTTGAGCCAATAAAAAAATAATTTTTTTCACATGTGCATTTGGTACAGGGTCTCACTACACAGCTTAGATTCACAGTGATCTTCCTGTTTTCAGCCTCCCCAACTCTGGAATTACAGGCATGTGCCACCACCACCAGGGATCAAATCCCGGTCCCTGCACTTGCCAAAGCAGGAGCTTAGTCTTCTGAGCTATCTTGCTGGCCCCCCAAAAGAACTATTCAAATACAAATTTATAGAATTGCTCGGAAAGATGGAATGGAGGACTGCTTTAGATCCAGAGGTGACTGGAGAGGAAAGCCTCCAAGGAAGTGATTTTTTTTTTTTTTTCTTTTTTAAATTTTTTATTTTATTTTATTTTTTTTCTTGTTTCAGAACCTTTGTTTGTTTATTCACTCATTTCTATGGCCGGCTCAACCCGCCCCGAGGGCAGGGCTGGCACAGCATGTGGTGCCGGGGATCGAACCGAGGTCCCTGAAGCCACCCAAGCTTTCCCAAGCAGGCGCTTTAGACCACTGAGCCATCCCGCCGGGCCCCAAGGAAGTGATTTTTGAAACAGAATTTTGTCATATAGCTCAGGCTGACCTTGAACTATGTTGTCTAGGCTGGCCTCAAACTCATGGCAATCCTCCTGACTCAGCCTTCCAAGTCCTGGGACTACAAGATATGTACCACCATACCAAGCTAGGAGGTGACACTTTTGCTGAGGCCCTATCAGGTGGAGAAAAATCTGCCAGAAGCAGAGTTTAGGAAGAGTTTTTGGCAGGGTGAACAGAATGTGCAAAACCCCTTCTGCTATAAAGACTCTGTGTTACACAGATGGTTACAGAGGATGGAGAAGATAGGTAAAGCCCAAGTCAGACTTACAGAGCCCTGAAGACTACTGGATCACCAGCAGCCAGGATGGTTTCTCCCAGGGCTTAAGCTGTCTGTCCTCATCCAGCACTTCTGTAGAGCTCTCTTCTCCACCTGCAACATCCCCTAGCACATGTGCACACAGAGTCAAGGCATGAGCACTTATTCACCTCCCCATGCAGAGTCAGGGCATCAGCATTTGCCCATCTCCCTTCCAGCATTATCCTTGCAACCTGAAAAGAGAAGAGCTGGCAGTAAGGTCTCGGCTCCACCTTTTTTTTTTAGTTTTTTAATTTTATTTATTTGTTTGTTTGTTTATTTATTTATTTATTTATTTTTCTTGTTTCAGAACCTTTGTTTGTTTATTCACTCATTTTTATGGCTGGCTCAGCCTGCCCAGAGGGGAGGGCTGGCGCAGCATGTGGTGCCGGGGATTGAACTACGGTCCCTGAAGCCGCCCAAGCTTTCCCAAATAGGCGCTTTAGACCACTGAGCAATCCCGCTGGGCCCCTGGGCTCCCTTTTGGAGGAACCAACTTAGCAGCACCCACTGTCCATGGTGTCTATACTTGCCAAGCCCGCTGCATAGTAGCCACTACAAGAGCATGTTTATCTGGAGGAGAAGTGGTCTCTGCTCTAAAGTGCCCCTACAACCTGCCTGCTGAGGGAGGCAACTAGGCCCTGCTGTTGTGGGAGCTGGGGTGCCAGGACCCAGGATGTAAATCATAGTGTTAATTTTTCCTTGCCAAGGATTCCTACAGCCTCCATCCTTTTAGTTTGGAGACCCCGAGTTCACCCTAAGCAGGGCAGGTTCTCTCCCATCTCTGTACCTTGTCATACACAGAACCGAGACTGTACCTTGTCATACACAGAACCCTAGATTTGGAGCAAGAGTTCTTTGATAAGCAGAATGAGGGTTTCCTTGGGACCATGGATGCCCAGGTGTTTGTGTTCTCCACACATACCACAGCTCAAACCGTTACCTTTGGCCAGAGGGGAGCTTAGTCCTAGGGATTCCAAGGGCCCTGTGGAGGTGGATAAGGCTTAAAAGGGTACTCTTCTGCCGAATCTCAGGGGCCCAAAGATGAGGTCCTTGTGAACTAAAGATGGACAGAGATAAGCGACCTATTTATTGCTACACCTCTGATGCCTCTAAGAGCAGGGACATAGAGGAAGCTATGGCCTCACATGTTTGGCCACTGATTCTTGTCTATGTGTAAATACGGTAGATGGCCTCTCCCTGAAGCTGAGAGAGAGGTAAGTGTAGTATCCTGGAATGTCCCAAAGCTGTGTTCCCTGTAACAAGGGGAAAGGACTGTTGCCATCCCTCCAACTTATAGCCCTTATCCTTTAACCCATCCCAAAGATCTAAGGGTCATTCGTAGTTTGAGTAGTGGGTAGAGAGTGAGAAGGGCCAAGTCTTCCCACCCCACTGGCTCATGTGTTCACAGGAGGGTTCAGAGAGGAAAGAGGTCTCTGGGCAGGAAAAAAGGGATCCCAGAGAAGAGAGATAGGGGAGAGAGAGAGAGATTGAACTCAGAAACTTGTGTTTGCCAGGCAGGTGCTTATGCCACTGAGCTATATCCCCAACCCCTTGTTTTTGTCTTTTTGAGACAGGGTCTCACTATGCAGTTCAGGCTGGCCTTGAGATCATTTTGTATTCCAGGCTGGTCTCAAACTTGCCATGAACCTCCTGCCTCAGCCTCCCAAGGGCTGGAATTACAGGTGTGCATTACCATACTGGGCTGGTGTTTTGTTTTTGAGACATAGGGTCTCCCTGTGGAGGTTAGGCTGGACTTAAATTCATGACATAGTTCAGGCTGGCCTCAATCTCATGGTGACCTCCTGGCCTCAGCCTCTCAAGTGTTGGGATTATGGGCACACCACAATGTCTGGTCAGTTGTCTGTTCTTGTAGTCATTTCTGCTCTCCACTGGGGCCTGGGTTGTGTAGGGTCCCCGACAGAGAGGACTCTTCTCATACCTCCTTCTGGAAGCATGGCTGGAGTTCTCTTTCAGGTTATCATAAAGCCATGTGTGTTTCTGGAAGCATATTTTCACCTTTATTCTATTATCTATATTGGCTTCTGATGGAGGGGGTCCTCCTAGAGGCTATGACAACTCACCCAGCCCCTAAACCAGCTGTGGGCAGCAGTCAGGGCTGTGCCCTTGCCCTCCCTCTGGGCTGGTGTGGCTGGCCATCTTTCACGCAGAGTTACGTAAGCTTGAGTCAATTGGGACTCAGAGCAGTTCATTGTGGGCTATTTTTAAGCTGCAACACATCACAGCAGAGGGGTCACTGCACTGCCAGCTTGCAGAGAAGGTTGTTTAAACATCTGTTATTTAAATTTCCCTGTGTCTTAGAGCTCAGAAACCCTATCCTCTCAGTACTAGTAGATTTTGCCTTCCATGTCCCAGATTAGGAATGGATTATCTCATCTCACCCACCAGTAGGCTCCCCTAGTGCTCTGTCCCTGCCTGTCTTCCCTTGAGATCAGCATGGTTCTACCGCCATGGAATGGTGTATCCTGGCTGGGAGAAACTTCCAGGAAGCAGGAGATCTAGGACTCACAGGTCACTTGGGTAGTGCCAAGGGAGGAGGTCAAAAGAGGGAATCACACAGTGCCAGTGAGGAGCTATGAGACTCGAGACTGAGAATATAACTCTTTCTCCTTTTGGCCTCAGTTTCCAATCAGCACTGAGGAGCTGGATCACAAAATCCTTTGGTCCTTTTTAGAAGCCTGCCTTTTTCTGGGCTCTGCTAGCGGGAAGGTCCTCTCTCCCTAGACTCAAGTGCTACCCATCTGCAGCCTCAGGAGCAGAAGGGTTGGTGTATATGCTCCTGGACAGTAGGACAGGGATGAATCTTTGGGGGAAATGATTCTTATTTTGACATCTTTTTATTTTTTTTTTTTTTAATTTTAGGGAAGGGTCTATAAGGTATTCAGGGTCTCATTACTAGATCAGACTTGTAGTGATCCGCCTGTTTATAACCTCCCAGGAGCTTGAATTATAGGCGTGCTACCATGCCCAGTCTCAATTGCCATTTCAGCATGCCCCGGGGGTGGAGCCAGCATGGCAGGAGGGGATAGAACTCTGGGCTCCTGCATCTGCCTAAGCAGGAGCTTTAATCTGCTCAGCAGCCCTTTCACATCTTTTATTTTTTTTTTTTGTCTTTTTTGAGACAGGGTCTCATTATGCAGTTGAGGCTGGCCTTGAGCTCACTTTTGTAGCCCAGGCTGGTCTTGAACTCACACCAATCCTCCTGCCTCAGCCTCCCGAGTGCTGGGATTACAGGCATGAGCCACCACGCCCGGCTACATGTTTTATTAAGTAGATGGTTATGCTGGAAGCCGAAGGCTCCTTCTGACCCTAGGTTTTTGGAGGTAGCCAAAGCCTTCCTAGGGCACCGAGAGTAGAAGACATGTCCCCTAGAAGAACACAAGCCCAGGGAACTGACAAACCCACCCACCTCCTGGGGGCTGTGTTGGAGAAGTAGCCCTGTAGACCTAGTCGCCTATAGAGCTCCCAGTAATGTAACCTTTTGTGACCCTCTCCTTGATGACCTCCCTTCCTGCTACCTCTGTCTCACGCTGAAGACCTCCTAGGTGATAAGAGTTTCACCTTATACGTAGGGCAGAAGAGTTTGCAGGGTGATTTGACTCTCTCCAGAGCTTGGCACCTTTTCCTAAGCCTATCTAGGGAGTGAGGTGAAGGTGAGGGAGACAGCAATGCCAGGACTTGTCTTTAAGGGTTGAGTCTGTCTGAGCTCTTTTCAGCTCCTCCCTGCACCCCACAGTACTCAGCCTGGGGAATGGGCTCAGTCTGGGGGGGAGGGGTTCTCTAAGTTGCCATGGCAACACGTTGGCCCTCCTCACTTCCCAGAATCAAAAATAGAATTGGACACCCTTCTTCCTGGTGAGAGACTATTTAAAAACAAGTGGGGGAAGGGCACAGGGGCACTATCCCCAGGGGCTGGGCAAGAGGGGTCCAGATTGGTAGCTGACATACCTGCCCTGCTGTCCTTCCCTTAAACTGAATGAAATGGCAATGAGCTTTGACCAGTCAAGAATTCAAAGCACAAGGACCCTGGCCTGGCAGCATGTGTAGCTGGTCCATGCTCCACACCACCAGGGTCCTGGGAGGGCACTGGACTAGTGTTTCCAGCAGGGAAAATACCCCTGTTGCAACTGAGCTACCCATTAAACTACCCAGAGGAAGAACAGGTCCGTGAGTGTGGGGCTTAGGGCTGCAGTACTAGAAGGGTGGTATTTTGGGTCCTTTGTGTGCTTGTCTGGCTTTGGCATGGCATCCAGTTCTGGCACCACAGCTTCCTGAGGTTGCCACAGGTCTAGGCTCTGATGGCCTGCCTAGCTTTGGACACTGGTTCTATTGTACACTAGCTAAGAAAAGGCTCTCCTTCCTTTCTGAGCCTTGATTTTCCTCATCTGTAACAAAGGTACAATAGTAACCAGTTTATAGAACTGATATGGGGTTTGGTTGTCTGGCACAGAGGAAAGACTTGATCAGTATCAGTGGGTTTTTTTTTTTTTTTCCTAAATTTTTCTAGACAGAGCTCTAGGCAGTTCAGGCTAACCTTGAACCACTAGGAAACCCAGACTGGCCTTGAACTCACAGTAACCCTTCTGCCTCAATCTTCGGAGTGAGAAGATTATAGGAATCTGCCACCACACCTGGACATACTGTTATTATTGTTCTCAGCTCTTTTGTTTCTTAGGTGGGAAAACCCTCTCTCCTGGCTGCCTTCTCAGGCCAGACTTTTTAACTGGCTCTTCTCCCTTTCCTCAGGAGATCTCAGGCCTGTTGTTTATGAAGGACCCTATCCCTGAAGAGCAGAGCCATGCCTAATTCTGCAGGAGTTACAGAATGGGTGCATTATCAGATAGGAAGGGGATTCTCTAGGCACCTCTCTAGCCTTCCGTGTTCCAGCCAGGGATGGCCCAGCTTCAGTGCTACAGAGGCACTAGAGGTTGCTACTAGATTAATGCCATGAAAAAATAACTAGCTTGCTCACACCAGAATGTAATACAGTGTTCTGAAGATATGTATGTACACACATGGATGTATACATATACACAGCACACAGATTCCTGTGCTTTAATGCCTTCCCTAAGTCATAGCATGAGAGAAAACTGGCTCCCTGGTGTCTGAGCTGTCTGTCCTGGTTCTTAACTAAAGGCTGCATTTGAAGGTGGGGAAAAGGCCCAGGGGGCCTGAGATGTGGCTGAGTCAGGCTTTGCCCAATGCCAAGTCAGAAAGGTGCAGATGCAGTGTGGTGCTAGCCTTGGTCCCTGATCACACTGCTTCATACCCCATGGCTAACTGCAAGCACTATTTTTAACCTTTGTGAAAATACATTGCTTCAGAAGACAAGCCTATCGCTACATTGTCCACAAACCTGTTTCCTGGGTGGAAATATTGAGGCCTGAAGGGACACAGTTCTGGAGGTGAGGGGGGAAAAAAAGAGTGATTTCCCAGGTCAGAATCTCAAAATCCAAGCTCATGATAGGGATAGCTCTCTGGACTACAGTTTAGGTCTGTCCTCTGTGGCTGCAGGGCAGCTCTGGGCCTATGGGGGAACATCAAGAAGGATCCCACTCCTCCCTTCTTTTCTGCGTCCCCATCTGAGAAACAGGAAGAAACTGTCCACCTAGTCTGATAGCTTACATTCTTACTCACCTAACATATGTCTGGGCCTTTGTCCAGTTTTCCTTGTTGTAAACCAAGTTCTGTGCCTCTGTGTATTCAGCCCTGTATCTGCACTATACCCACTGTGTCTCCTTCATGCCCTATTTTGTGATTGTCATTTAGCTGGCCCTTTGGCCATTATGTCCCAGCCTTGGGCCCAGTACTTTGCCCCTGTTATGACAGAGGTTAATCTGACATGATGTAATAAGAGGTAGAACATTCTGACTTGAAGATTCTGAGCAGAAGCTCCTCCCTCACCCTGCCGCCCTCATCCCCACTCCTCCACGATATTGGTCCAGGGTTTTAGGGACATGTGGCTCTGGGGAGGGGGCTCTGTGAGGCACAGGCAGAGGAGAACCATCTGGAGCAGCAGAGATTGCCAAGGAGCCTCTGTCCCTAGAGCTAGAACCGGGGAAAACAGTGGAGAGGAGCCTGAGCCTGCGGGGCCCCTCACCCTCTTCTGACTCCTAGGACTGAGTGGTGAAGGGCCCTCACTCCCCAAAGGGCCTATTTGTAGGAGCTTCCTCCACACCTCCCCTGTCTCTTCACTCCCTTGACCTTACTCCAGCCTGTTCTGAGGTATTGTCCTCACACTGAGGCTGGCCTAAGTGTTGTGGACGCTGGTTGGGTAGGATGAGAAAAGCCTGGCTTATAGCTAGTCAACTTCAAGGGACCCTTGAGCTTCTGTGCCTGACAAGTAGGGGCCCAAGAACAGGCCCCTACTCCTCAGGGGTGGGGCCCTGGCTTGTCACACTGTCACCCCCAGGTCACTGAAAGCTATGATGTGTGGTGTTGCCATAGCAATGAAGTAGGGGCAGGGCACCTAGGGCATGGAGCAGGACTATGGAAACCACCAAGAAGGCAGGGGGCCATGATTCATCAGATCCCCAAGGCCAGCCCTCTGACAGCAGCCAGCAAACAGGGGGTGGCCTCAAAGAATCCCATGGATCATGTATAAGCTCAGGATCTCTAAACTTCAAGCAGAGGTTGTCATCATTTGCCAAGGCCACCACTGATGAGGCTTGTGACCCAGCTTCCCAGGCCTACATCCCTGAATCCGCTCACCAGGTACACCAGGACCCAGCTCAGCTTAGCTCCCCATGCAGCTATGAGCAGGCCTCCCAGGATGCCCCAAGACACTCTTCAGCTGATGTGTTTTCAAGCCATACCATGGGAGCCCAACGGTATCTGGTCATGGATGACGGGATTCTGAACCTACCAGTGTACATGCATAGAAACAGCACTAGTGACATGACCCAGCATGGATCCTGCTGCTCCCAGCTTCAGGTGCATCTTGGGCGGGAGGGCAAAGCACCAGCTAAAGTCCTGGTAGGCTGGGGCAAGGGCCTCTGCAACACTGAGCATATGGCACCTGTGGGCATCAGGAAAAGTCGAAGGCTACCCTACTTCCCCTTAGGAAAGGATGGTGTGGCTAGAGACCAAAATCATCTGGCTTCAGCACAGGCTCCAGCCCAAGATCAGGAGCAGGGCAAGAGCCCATTTCCAGCTCAGGCTGCTGTCCCAGGTACAACTTCTCCACTGTTGCCAGCTCCTCCAACTCCAGCTCAGGCTGCTAATTCAGCTCTGGATCCAACTCCTGCAGTCAAACCTTACAACTATACCCTTGACCACCAGACTGGACACACTGCAAGCCTATCTCAAGATACATTCCTCAAGAGATATGGCAATGAAAGTTCAATGCTCTTGAAACCTGGCCAGGATAAAGTGAATTTCTACTCTAATGGAGAGCCTCCTACTGCAGGACCTACTCCAAAAATGTATCCTGACCATACCCAGGAGCACAAGTTTACCGGAGGGCAAGTGCTATCTGAGCAGCCTGAAAATCTGGGGGAGAAGCCCTTGGTCTACATCTCCAGCTCAGGTAGCCCCAAATCAGACCCAGAGCCCCCATGTATACCCAAGTCCCCAAAGAATAACCAGAAGGTTTGCATCTTTCAGCCAGACAAGCAATTCGTGAATGTCTGCAATAGCAATGGTTCTAATGTGCCACTGTCTTCCTATCAAGTCACCTGCCAAAAGCAGTTACCATCTCAGTCTCCCAGGGAAGCCAGGCAGATCCCCCCTTCCAGTGCCCCTACTTGTCAGCTCCAGGAAGGTGTGGAAGACTGTGTGATGGTGTTTGATATGGCCACGGGCAACACCAGGATGGGGCTGCTGTGCCATGATCCTATGGGCTCACGGGCAGTGCTGGTGGGCCTCATGCCTAGCCACCCATCGATCTGTGCCCCTGAAAATATCCTGCCCACACAGCCACAAGCCAAGCCCATTCTCTCCCCTGCCAGCAATAATTCCAGCTTATGGTCCACCACAGCCATGTTGTCTAGCCCTGTGCCTTCTAGCCTTTCTTCTGGCAGCTACCGAGAAGTGGCCCTGCTTCCTAAGGAAGCCAGACTCAACCTGAATTCGCAGAACTCCCCTGGTACTGAAACACCCACCAGTGTTGGGATGCCCACTGGACCTGTTTCATTGGGAAGACCCCTCCAATTTGGTGAAGTGATACCTACTCATATTCCTAATCCCAATTTACCCAAACCTGATGCCAAAGAAAATGAACTTGGTCACACTATCTGGATGTTGGAGTCCTCTAAGATGCCAAATGCCTCCCAGGCCCAGACCAAGGAACTTCCTTGTATGAACTCTGCTTCACCAGCCAATATCCAGGTGGTGCCCACATCTCAGCTCCAGCAGGATGTAAGCGGCAACAACCAGAAAGATGACATCACTACTCAGTCCAATAATCCTCCGGCTGAAGAAGCTGTGCAGGCCCCCATCACTGGTCAGGTCTTCCGCAATGGGCAGAACCTCCTTGCTAGACAGCTACCTATAACTAAACAGAGCTTGCTCACTGGTCATCCCCCCTCTACCAAGCCGACCTCCCTTACTAGTCAGGCCCCTATCACTGGGAAGACTCCCCCCTTGGGCCAAACCCCTCTTGTCAGGCAGCTGTCTTTTACGGAGCAGACACTCTTTATCAGGAAGCCCCTCATCATCAAACATCCCACCATCTCAAGAAGACCCCTTACCTCTGAGGAGTCTGGCCAGCTCTCCATCCAGGATAGTGAGCCCTTGGCCCTAACTACCCATGTAGGGGTACTTCAAGTCCCCCTGACCTCTGAGGAGACCTGTAGCTATATGAATAGAGACAAAGTTGGCATTGATAGCACTCAAAACCCCAGTGTGCATCAGAAATCTGGCAGCTGTTTAGAGGCCCAAGAGGAACAGCTTTCTCTGATCACATTTACCACACCTGGCCCTGATTGCAAAGTCTTGCCTATTACCATGGTGGGCACTGAGCACCAGAGTGGGAACCAGTTCAGTCTGATAGGTGAGAACATTATGCATTCATCGGTGATCGCACACCTTGGGCCGCTCCGTGGGGCATGTTATGAACTGGTGTCTGCCACAGATACCCTGCCAAGGCGCTCATCAGTGTTTTGCCACCATGCGTTGGGCCCCTACCAGAGCATGGCAGCAGTAGTGATTGATACGGGAATGGGATTCACCAAATGTGGACTGGCTGGAGAAGACCATGTCCTCACTGTGGTACCCTCACAAGTTCAGTTGCTCCAGCACCCAGCCCAGGGCCAGGTCAGGTATGCAGTTCCTGAAAACCAAGATGGCTCCTACCCAGTGCTGAACAGAGGGGTGGTCTCTGACTGGGATGCATTAGAAGTGCTGTGGCAGCATCTGTTCTACTGCAGGCTAGGGGTACAGCCTGAAGAGTTAGCTGTGCTAGTAGCTGATTCACCCATCTCACCGCGTACCAACCGAGAAAAGGTGGCTGAGATACTCTTTGAGCATTTCCATGTGCCAGCCATGCAGACAGTGCATCAGGCCCTACTGACACTCTATGCTTATGGGCGTACCACTGGGCTGGTACTAGGCAGTGGCCATGGCACCTCCTACGTGGCACCCATCCTCACTGGGCAGTTGGCCCCATCTGACACATACCGGCTAGATGTGGCTGGTGTTGACCTCACTGATTATCTGGCCCAGCTGCTGCTGGCAGGGGGCTGCTCACCACCCAAGACAGGGCTGGTCCACCAGATTAAAGAAGCTTGCTGTTATGTGGCCATGGATATGGCAGCTGAGCTGGCCCACATCCAGGCGCAGGCCCCAGTGGACTTTGTGCTTCCAGACAAGCAGGTTATCACACTGGGCTCTGAGCGCTTCTGCTGCCCAGAGGCTCTCTTCAATCCCAGTCTGCTAGGCCTCAACCAGCCGGGCCTCCCACAGCTGGCCTTGCTAAGCATCAGTCGGCTGGAGGTCAAACAACAAGAGCAGCTGCTGGCCAATGTAGTACTGGACGGGGGCAGCACCCTGCTAAGTGGTTTCCCTGAGCGCCTAAAACAGGAGCTGGGCCCTGGTGCCTCTGTGCTGGGCTCTCCTCACCGTGCAGTTGCTGCCTGGCTTGGGGGTTCCATCATGGCATGCAGTGATTCCTTTAAAAGCCTATGGCTCAGCCGCCGTGAGTATGAGGAGGAAGGCCCATGGGCTATCTACAAGTACCAGCTGTGAGCACATAAAGTTCTGGTTCTACTTACTTTAAGTACTGGTGTATGTTTCAGGCAGAGGATGGTACATGGAAAGCGGGAGTCCAGGCATGGGGGCAGGGATGGAAGCACTGGCTTTCCTAAGGCATACTCTACCTCTGCACTCTGGAACTCTATGGGCCTGGGCAACCTGCCTTTTCTGGAGAGCACTAAGAGTCCTGGATAGCATTGGCTTTGGTCTGGTCTGACCTTCACTGCACCCCAAGGGTAACCACGGAGAGTGGCTGCTGTGGGTTTTGCCCCGTTGCCCTGACAACAAAGTACAATTACCCTGATTGCCAGCTAGTTGCCATGGCATTTTCAAACATAATGTAATAACCCACACAGCCTGGAGTGAGTCATGAGGTGGGGGGGTGGGGGGGAGCCCCTTCCCCTAGCTCGAGAAGGAAAGACTGTTTACCCTTCTTTATCTTAGGCCCTCCTTTGGGGACTGAAGCTAGCAACATGGACAATAGCCAAGCAGTTCCAAAGATGGCTGGGAGTATGGGGTATTGACCCCCAAGCAAAGGTCTGTTTTAGTGCTGGGCTTCTTGGGAGAAGATCAGCTGGTAACAATCTGAATCTTGGCTAGGGCTCTGTGCTGGGGTGGGCATGGGGATTGGGACCTCTGTCTACCAATCAGAGCATGACAGCATGAGAATACTGGCCATTGGTCCCTAGGATAGGGAGTGAAGAAAGTAGCTAAGCCCTGAATCCTGGATGGGCGGTGGCACAACCTGGGCACTGAGAGTGAGGCTCCGGCTTGCTTTCTGGGCTCTGTGCACACTAAGGCTTTCATCTTACCCCTTGACTTTCTAGCTTTGGTGGGAGTCAGAATATACATATTCATCTCTTCCCTATCTTTTCAACTCTAGTAGCTCTTGATTACAAGGTGGCCAGGCTATAGTTCTCAGGAGGAGGGGTTTGACAAGAGACCATGGAGCACTGCTGATGCCACTGCCTCTATTCTTGTCCCCAAATCTGCTTCAGGGCCTTCTGCCATTCCTGTGGCCAAGCTGGTACCTAGAAGTCATGTCCTCTGACCCTGGATGGCTCTGAATAGGAAGAGTAGAAACAAGGCTTAGAGTTGGTCTAGTCTGTGGTCTAAAAAACCTTAGAGCAGTGGTTCTCCATCTTTCTAATGTTGTGACCCCACAATATAGTTCCTCATGTTGCGGTGACCCCAAACCAAAAAATAATTTTGGTGGCTACTTCAAAACTGTAATTTTGCTACAGTTATGATTCGGAATGGCTTTAGGCAACCCCGTGTTTTGGTCGTTCG
This sequence comes from Myocastor coypus, assembly GCA_004027025.1. Lineage (NCBI taxonomy): Eukaryota > Metazoa > Chordata > Mammalia > Rodentia > Myocastoridae > Myocastor > Myocastor coypus. The sequence continues at coordinate 33,805 of PVJA010012549.1, read as the reverse complement.
ACCCCCGCCGGGGTCATGACCCACAGGTTGAGAACCGCTGGCTTAGAGGATGGCATTCAGCTGCATTACTGTCCCTTGCTCAGAGGTCAGTTGGAGTTTGAAAACAAAACGCTGAGGCTGGTCCTTACCTGCCTGTGCTTCCCTGGGCAGAGGCTGAGAGACATGCCATGGATTTGTGTTGCCCCCTGCAAATGACAAATATCTACCTACCCTTACACCCACCTAAGAGCAAGAAACTACCCAGACATGAAGCTTGATAAAAATTAATGGTGTAGCCCCTGGGTCTGGCATGGCAGAGTACCTCTTTGACAAGCATATCCTGGGGGCCAGTAACAATGAGAGCTAATGTCACCAAGACAGCATATGCATGTTGGGGCTACCTTAACCTTTTCTATACACTGTACCAGAACATCTACTTAAGTCCTTTAATTCCTTCAAATAAAGAAATCTGGTACCTGGAAAAAAAAAATTAATGATGTGTGGTCACCATATGCCCTGTCTGTGCTAGGTTTAGTCTAGCCTTTTTCCTTGTCCTCCTCTCACAACCTGATTCAGCCTCCACAATACAGAGACTCATGTGAGGCAGGAAGGGGATCCACAGTTCTAGCTAGGACTGGCTACAGCATCCACACACACGTGCCAGAAGCACGCCTGGGTGCACACAGAATGCAGACGCATGTGCCCCTGAGCACCACTGCATACTCTGTGCTGTTGCCATTTCCCTTGGCAAAAGAGAACATACACGTGTGTGTGTGCACACTGCCACGTGCTATCACTCACATGCACACACAGTGTGCACAGGACCAAGAAGAGGTGGAGTACTGCCAGCAGCAGGCAGGGCTCGTAAGGAGCCACCCCTTTCTAGCTTCTTCTTGGCTCCCTGCCTAGATAACCATGACCCTGAAAAAAAAAGAAAACACGTGTATGACACTTGTAGGCTCAGCAGCCCATGGCTCGGCTACCCTGTAAAACTCAAAGACCCATTGTTTTAAAGACAGTGGGCACATGACAGGAAGATCGGAGTGCCAAGCCATTTATTCATTTTGCAGACATTAGCTGAGCACGTTGAGTTGAGAAACAGCCTCTGCCCCACACATCCCAGCTTTCCAGAAGATTCCTATTTAACAGTAGGATAGATATGAATTAGAAACACTCAACCCAGTAAGCCCCGAAGTGGGACCATCTTGGTCCAGAAGAGGTGAACCAAGGCCACAGCAGAATGTGAATGACTCCTGAACATCCTCTCTAGAGGAAGGTTTTATTTTGTTTTGGGACAGGATCTTGCTTTAGTTCAGGCTGTCCTTGAACCTGCAGCAGTCCTTCTGCTTCATCCTCCCAAGTTCTGGGATTATGGGCATATGTCACACTGTGCCTGGCTTTGTGGAGGAAGGTATTGAGGGGCCTTGTTTGAGATAGTCATTTCCTGTGCCAACCTTCAGTCCCAGCTCCAGCTTCTTCACTGGCACAGTCCATATCATCAGCCATGGTAGCCATGTAAAGAACCTCATTTAACATGGTCAAAGATTTGGGGATGCCCTCATCCTATGCCAACCTTCAGTCCCAGCTCCAGCTTCTTCACTGGCACAGTCCATATCATCAGCCATGGTAGCCATGTAAAGAACCTCATTTAACATGGTCAGAGATTTGGGGATGCCCTCATCCCCCACACCTAGGATAGGACCAGAAGGCTAAGCAGGAGGGATGGGATGGGATGAAGCCCAGCTTCTGACACAGAAAGATCTAAGCCTAACTTAGGGATGGTACACAGAGCTCATGAGGGGAGTGGGGCTGGTGCTGAGCCCATATATCTCCCTGCCAAAGGAGAGTCATGGCCGAGGATTTCCTTCAAAGCTTCTTCTTAGAGGTTCTGAACTCCCCCTGTTGTCACATGCCAGGCCTCATGGGCCTCTGGTGCCACAGTTATCAGGTGTCACCATATTCTAGCTCAGGAGCTGCTTGAGAAGTGTTTGAGCATGATTAGACTGAAAAGAAATCAGACTCCGCATTACATCACAAGTGACTTTTTTTGTGTGTGTTGAGGGGAGTGCTGGAGATTGAATGCAGGGCTATACCCCTAGCTCATTTATTTTGAGAGGGTCTAAATTGCCCAGGTGGAGACTCCTGCCTGGAGCTCCTAAATAATAGATGACTTCTATAATTTGGGCAATTCAGTGTCATAAGGAAGGGGAACACTATGCCAGGCAATTTAGCTGGGACTTAGAGCCAGGAAAGACTTTGGCTTTGCAGGTGTTGGGGGCAGGATGGTCTGGAGCCTCATACACTCCTGTGTTTACTGCGCCTATACAGAGATGCCTAGCAGCTGCCCATGTGACTTCTCCAAGTGAATTCCATCGTTTGGGTCTGGGTTGGGGAGCTGGGCAGAGTCCCAGTCAGCTCTAGAACTCAGGATTCTTCCCGATGCTCCACTCCTGTCCCCAATCCTGGGCAGAAGAAGGCCCCTGGATGCCCTGTTGCCGCTGCCGCCGGGTTCGAGTGTCCAAGGGAACCGCGTAGTCTGGCCAAGGCTCCTGGGCTGCACAGCCAACCTGCTAGCATTCTTCTTGGGATGGGATTCCAGTCTCCGAAACTGCCAGAGTGGGGGCGGGCCGGCCAGGAGACCCCGCCCCCAGCCCGCCCCCGGCCCAGGGTGCGAATCCGCTGCCTGCAGGAGGCTGGCGATGCTGGGTTCGCGAGCCCGAGCGGCTGCAGCTGGCGCCGCGTCTGCCCCGCGTGCCCGGAGCGGATTCTGCTCTCGCCGCCCCCGGAGCCCTCGGCGCCCTGCTGAGCCCGCGGCAGCTTCATCTCAGTGACCGACCGGTGCTGCAGGTGCGGAGCAGGGTGGGCTGGGACTGCACGGGGCGCCTTCCGCCCTGATGTGGGGTCCTGGGGGTTTGGCCCTCTGGCTTGAGGTTCCGGGCGCAGAGTGCTCGGGGACCGCTAGGGCTCGGGTCCCTGTGGGGTCATCGCGCGCGGGCTCTGCAGAACGGGGGTAGCATGAGGGGTCGAGCTAAAGTTCCCTTGGCTCGGACGGCTCTGGGGTGGTGGGGGAAGCCTCTGCGGCTCCGAACTGTGGGAACATTAACCTCTGAAAATTGGAGGTGTCCCATGGGGGTAAGGGCCGAGGGCTGAGCGGTCCCCTCCTGGCTTCCAAAGCCGCCTCCAGCCCCTCCCCGTTGCCCCCGGGCCCCCTCTCTCCAGCTTGGCAGTCACTAATTTCCATGACAACGAAGAGTTCTTTATGGGCGACAACCCGAAGGGGGGCTGGGCGGGGCTGCTGCGGGGTTGGTGAGGGAAAGAGGCTCAAGAGCCCCTGGGGATCTGCACCCCCTCAGCCAGGTGCCAGCTTCTGAGCCTGTGAGGGCCCGCTAGGGGTCCTGGGTGCAGACCCACGTGCGCAGCGGGGGTGCGGGGCGCTCCCGTTCTCTCTGGGAGGTGCGGGGCTTGGCGCTCACACGTGTGCCTCCCGCATGTGTATTGCTGTGCCAGCGGGGGCGAGCCAGCAGCACTGGGGAAGGGGGTCAGGGTGGCACCACGGTGGGGCCAGGGCCCTTGGCTGGGGCTAGGGGTGTAATTAGAAGGGTACAGTTAGAGCATGAGTTTCTGCTTTCCCAGTGTTAATGTCTGGCAGAGACCCTGAGCTCTTAAGCCACATCCCCCCACCCCACCCCCCAGTCTGCCAACTGCTTTTGTATGTGCCCAGTGGGCAAAGCCTGCTCCATTAAGTTCCTTCCTAGAAGCAGTGCCTTCTGCCCTTTGCCAGAAGCTGAGTCTGTACCAGCCTAGCACAGGATCCTTCTTCCCAGGCCCAGGATTTGAGCCCCCCAGGTCCATCTTCAGAGATCAGGTATTCTCCCCCTGCCCCCAACTGGACCTCAGTTTCCTCAACTGGGAAATTAGTCTTCACTCCTCTCAGAGTCAAGCTGGTCTCCAAGGGTGGGGTCAGGGTTCCTCTTTTTTTGCCATTTGGTGTGGATTCCCAGGTGCCCTAGGCTGGCTTTGCTCATAGTTTCTGCTCTTCTCTAGCCCCATGCCCTGGCACCTCTGGCAGGCAGGCAGGCAGGCAGTTCCTTGCCCTGGGAGAGGGCTATAGAGTCTGTGGTCTCTGTTCAGGGAAACTGAGGCATGGGAGTGGAGGTGTTATGCAGATCCTCTTTCTGGCTCCCCCTGGCAAGATCTTGCTGAGTGGTTGGGGACAGGATGAAGCTAAGCTGCAAGAGAGGCTGTGGAGGCAGCAGATGGAGGTTGGCTTTGTCTGGGGGCCTAGGTACAGCTGGGCTAGCTGAAAGGGAGTGGAAAGGAAAGCAGCCTGACCTCTGAGATTCATCTCCATCCCTCTTATGCTTCTGCCTTCAACATGTTGAACCTCCCTTACCAAAGCTGCCCTAGTGATGGGGAGAGGCTGGGGACTGCCACAGCTAGCCTCTTCTCCATCTAGGGACCACAAGAAGCTGGCTTCTTTTTGCTATGCTTTCTGTGCCAAGTTTGGGGCTTGAATGGGGTGCACAGGAAGGTTTAGTCTCAAAAGTCTAGATTCCAGGTTACCTTGAGGCCCAGGGATTCAGAGTATATGGCTATGGTAGCCTGAAGATATTGCTGGGCACCCCAAATCCCTCTGAAAACCCTCTGCTTACCTTTCTCTTGCTCCACCCTGTGTCTTTGTGCCTTTTGCTCTGTTGCCTCCTTGCTCTTCTTCTGTCACAGCCTGTGCCTTTGTCTCTGTCCCTCTCTCTATCCTTGAGTTTCTCAGTGCTCCCACTTTCCTTTCTTTGATAGAGACTAGGGTCACAGAATGGATGGGGAAGGAGCCAGGTCAAAGTGTCATGATATTCTTAAATAAGGGACCTTGATAACACACCTCCCTTCCCCCTCCCCTTGTTTTAAAACTTCCATCACCATAGCAACCCTTTACTCTAGGGCCTTCTGCAGTTCCCCTCTTCCAATCAAAGAGGAAATGGGCCTCTGGTGAATTCTTTAGAGGTTCAAAGATTAACACCCCAGGTTCTATGATGGGGGCCATTGGCCCATTGGCTCTTGACTCTTCCTGCATGTTGAGGGCTCAACTTTCTGGCAATAGTATTGGACTGCATGCCAACCTCTAAAACTGGAAAAGATCCCCTCCTCCATACTCTCTCATAAGGTGAAGGGAGTCAGCCCTAGGAATTGTTTATTTGTGTTTGTTTGTGTAACAGGGATCAAACTTGGGACCTTGCACTTGCCAAGCAGGCGCTCATGACATTGAGCTATCTCTCCAGTGGGAACTATTGACCATGCATGGTTTAGATGGTGGTCTGCCAGTGTAGTCCCCTATTCAAGATGAACAGGAAACTGAATAGTAGACTCTGTGCAGTATGGCTGAAGCCTCAACTGTGAGTTAGGCAGGGATTTGGCCCCCAGCATGTCCATTTCAGCAGGAGACTCAGCCCTTGTCCCAGAGAGAGGAGAGAGGGGAGGTGATGGGCTGCCCGCAGGCAGGTGTTCACAGCTGCCACTAAATCAGGAGGTGTTGCCAACAGTGGTTGGAAGGCAGCTGGGAGGCCTCCTGGGGCCCTCCTAACCTCTGTAGATTTACTGCAAGCTCTAGCACTGCTCCACATGGCAGGGAACCGGGGCAGCAAAATACTCTTGTTTATGGCTATGAAAGATGAGACCTGAACCAGGCTGACCCCTGTGGGCGAGAAGAGAGGACTCAATGTTGGGACTCTTGGCTTGTGTTTCACTTAGGCTTCCTCGGGGTCAGACTTGGCTAAGGTAAAGTGGAGCTCCTAAAGGACCCCTGATTACTAGGACACAAAGGATCTGAGGTTCCAATCTCCAAGCCTAGTGGTTGAGGCTCAGGAGCAGGCAGTAACTGGGGAATGCTGAGCCCTCTGGCTGCCTAAGAACCAACTAGAGGGCAATGGCAGGGTGGGCTCTGCACTCTTTCCAACATCTCCTTAGATGGTCCCAGGTGCATGCTGTTTATTTCCTGTGCATAGAGGGGTGGGAATCAAGTCTCCAAGGGAAATGGTTGCTTTGAGGCTCCTTTTCTCTCCAGGAGCCAGTGTGGATCCAATATGTAGTAGAGTGCAAATCCCTTATAGTTGGAAGGGAGCTCGCCATTGTTTGATGTTGGATTTGGGGAATGGGGGTAAAGAAATGTGAATGCTTTCGGCCCAGCCAAAACTGATCTTAGTGCTATCCCTTGGCTGCTTCTCCAGTTTGGGTTCCAAGACCAAGGTAAGAGCTTGGTTTTTTGCAACATACAGCTTCCCAGGGATAGCAGGTCATGGAGTGGATGGAAGTGGAGGGAATAGGTCTAGGGGAACAAGTGAGGACAGGCTGACAGGGCAGCCATACTAGTAGGCAGGAGAGGCAGATCTGTCCCTGTTCTGGCGTTGAGGTCTGCAGGACATGGCCCCAGGGAGACCATACCATAGGCTTTCTATGGTAAAGACAGACTCAGGATCAGGCTTAGACCCCCAATAGCATGAATGCATATGCAGAGCTAAAAACTGAGACCAGGATTAGGGACAGGCATACACAAAACCTACCACCCACATCATGCTCACAGAGCTGGAAGCTGTTGGAATGGAGTTGGGGGTGGGGAAGGTATCTCAGAGAAAGGCCATTTTGCATCTGGCCTTGAAGCATCAGGATTGTTTTAGACAATTGGTTTCACAGACAATCTCATAATGTCAGAAATCACGATGAAAAGAGATTTACGCCAGGTCTTGGCACCTCAGCTCACGTGGAGGCTGGTCCATAAGGAAGCCAAAGTAGGCAATACCTTTGCCAGGGCCCACATTTCCTGCTATTAAATGGACAGAGCTGGAAAGTCACCTGTTCTTGGACTAGGCAGTTACTAATTGTTTTTTTTTTTTTTTTTTTAATGTTATAAATAACTGCTGTGACAAATAGGATTCTGATGGAAAGTTTTGGGGGAAGGGCATTTGTGTCAGAGGGGATGGTATTAGTAAAGCAACCCATCTGGGAGACCTACAGGCTAAGGCACTACTCTTACCCAGTACATGGTCTCCACATTCAGCCTGGGAGGGCTGCTGCTGCCCATCAGAGTACATGGGGACTGCTGCAGCTCTCCTCCCCTAGATGTTATGGCATGGAGATGGGTGGCCAGCAATGGTGGGTGGCTGTACCGCTGCTCTTAGCTGTGAGGGTGGAATTCCAGCTGCATGCTCCTCCCCAACAGATACAGGAGCAGAGCTATGGCCCTGGTGGCAAAGACATGCAATTGGTAATGATCTTCAAAGCCTCTTTCAACTGCCTCTGAGATGCCTCACTACATGGCTTAAGCTCAAACTTTAATCATGATGATGAAATGCATTTATATTCCCTGAGCCCAGATGAAGGAGGGTTAGAATTTGTTTACTACTGTGGAGGGCATATTGAGAGAGGAGCAACAGAGCTGCGATCCTTGGGAATTGGGTGGCTAACCCGTGTCTGGGAAGAAGTGAGAAACAGCCAGCGCTGGCCATAATTCAAGACGGGGTCCCAGTCTTTGACCCCTGCTAGCATAGTCCTTCTATCCAAGCTACCTTTTCTGAAGATACCTTCTTCTCTAGTACCCTGAGACTGACTGCCCTCAGGAAGGGGAACATCTAGGTACCCAGCCCAGGCCCAGCACAAAGCAGGTACTAGTTGGTATGGAGGGAAACACACAGTCCTTAGAGACAGAAGCTTGCTGTAGCCCGGACTCCCATTGACCAGGAATTATGGAGGCAGAATTGGTGAGGTCTATAAAGGTCTATACATAGCCACAACTCCCCTACCTCTGAACAAGGGCTAGGAATGGGTTTTGAGTGCTAGAGCAGCTGCCCAGCATTCTAGATGAGAATGGGGCTATATAGCTGGCAGGGTCATGGACCTGGGGGCACCATACCCCAGGTGTAGAGTGCCTGTAGTCTGAGTCAGCTGTATCTGTCCAGGTCCTTATGCCTGAATCTGACAGCTGGGTCCTCTGGGGATCCCTCCACTGAGGTGTTTGTGAGGCAGGCTTGTCTTACTCTTGTTGACCATCACCCCTCTATACCTCCTGGCAAATCCTTCCCCTCAAGACCCAGTCCAAATGGTGCCTTTCCATCCACATGGTGCTGCTCCCTTAAAGGAACCCCTTCCCTTCCCCAGCATGGCATCTAAGCAAAATATTTACTAAATTAACCAATGACATCATATTAAAAATTCTAATGGAAAATTAATAAATACGGTAAAAGATCTGAATCTGCCCCCTGCACATTCAATTCTTTGCCACAGAGAGAACTCTTATTTCTTTGATGTCCTTTGAGAAAAGTGTTTGTGAGGCCAGGAAGATGTGATATTCACACTTATAATCCCATCACTGTGGGAACTTGAGGCAGGAGGATCACAAGTTCTAGCCCAGCCTGGGTAACTTAGCAACTTAGTGAGGCCCTGTCTCAAAATGTAAAAAAATATAGTAATAATAATAATAATAATAATTTAAAGAGCTAGGAGAATAGTTTAATGTGAAAACCCTGGGTTCAATTCCTAGTACCACCAAAAGAAGAAAAAAAAAGTTGGGGGCCAGGGAGATAGCTCTATGAACAAGTGCCTGCCTGGCAAGTGCAAGGTTGTGAGTTTGAACCCTGGTCCCACAAAAAAAAAAAAAAAATTGTTGGTGAGCATACACCAATATATGAACTTTAAAAAATGTGCCCAAAGAATAGCACTTTTTACCTACCATTCTGTTCCTTGCTTTTTCACTGAACATCTCTCTCCTATGGCAATATACTTTATTTTTCATAATAGCCACAAGCATTCTTTAGTGTGAGTGGCCCTAATATTTAGTGACTTTATTAAGTACACTAAAAAAATCTAGGAATGGCCCCAAAATTTGTATGTACATTTTTACAGATTGTTAAAATCACAAACCTGCGTATCACTGGGATCAGAAATGCCCCAAGTCAGGGATGATAGTGTGCACCTTTAATCCCAGTACTTGGGAGGCAGGCCATTCTTGTCTACATAGCAAGACCTTGTCTCAAAAAATAAAAGGAAAAAGAAACCCTTCAGAAGACTTCTATGTGTCTTTTTTTTTTTTTTTTTTGTGGGACCAGGGTTCGAACTCACGACCTTGCACTTGCCCAGCAGGCACTTGTGCCTCGGAGCTATCTCCCCAGCCCCTCTTCTATGTGTCTTAACTCAGTCACCATCCCTCCTTTCTCTTAGAAGCAACAATTTGTTACCTGACTGCTGATACTTATTCCTTAGTTTTTTAAATTTTTGAAACAGGGTTTCCCTATGTAGTTCAGGCTGGCCTTTATCTGACTGTGTAGTCCACTGCGGCAATCCTTCTTCCTCAGCTTCCCTAGTACTGTGATTATAGACCTGTGCCAACACACCTGACTCCCTAGGCTTTCTTTATTTTTATTTTTTATTGTTGGTACTGGAAATTGAACTGAAGATCTTTCACTTTCCAGGCTGGCCCTGGTGCCTGGTCCCTAGCTTTTCTATAGAGTGCTACTTCTGTGTTTATATCCCTAAAAGATATGAGTTCTAAAAAAAAAAAAAAAAGATATGAGTTCTACTTGATTTTGAGCTCTATACATATTCTTATGTGTTTTTTTTTTCTCCCTCTGTCCACAAAGTTTATCATGAACTCAGGAATAACTGTAACTCCTTAATTTTCTTCAAGTGTATTTAGTACAGTGTCTACAGGCTTCCACTATGTAGCTTGGGCTCACAGTGATCCTCCTATTTTCAGACTCCCAAGCACTGGGATTACAGGCAGTTGCCACTACATCCAGTCTCAATCCCCATCTCAGTGTGCCCTGGGGGCAGGGCCGGCACAGCATGCCAGGGATCAGACCCCAGCTTCTGCACTCTGCCTAAACAGGCACTTTAGTCCACTGAGCTATCTGGCTGTCCCTAGCTCCTCAATTTTCTTACAGTATAATATTCCATGTGTGACTATAACACAATATACATCCTGCTAATGGTGGATATTTGGGCTATTTGTAGTTTTGGGCAATTATCAATATGACCATCATGAGTACTCTTGTATAATTATCCTAAGGTGTATATATAGTTTGTTTGAACAAACTATTTTTCAAAGGAGAGAGTGGCCATCTTCCAGGGGTGCTTGGTGCTTGTATTGTCTTTGTCGTTGTCTCTTCTTTCTCCTCCTCCTCCTTCTCCTCTTCCTTCTCCTTCTCCTCCTCCTTCTTTTTGTATGCGTGGCTGGCTGAGCCTGCCCTGGGGATGTGGTTGGCATGGCATGCAGTGCCAGGGATCAAACTGCAGTCTCTATGCTTGCCTAAGCGTGCATAAGCAGGCACTTTAGACCTCTGAGCTATCTTGCTGGCCTCTGTCCACATCTTTTTTTTTTTTTTTTTTTTTTTTTAATGGCTGGCACAGCATGTGGTGCTGGGGATCAAACCTTGGTCCCTGTGGTTGCCTAAACTTTCCTAAGCAGGTGCTTTAGACTGCTGAACCATCTCTCAGGCCCTGTCCACATCTTCAGAGAAGAGTATCTCATGGATAGATTGTTATAGTCCCTTCATTATGAAATAGCTGAAATTTAAAGAAATTGTTTGATAAGTATGTTTAAGTATATAGAAAGCATATTCGCTGATATGTCAGCTCGATATACTTTTCATGAGAGGGTGCCATTAATTAGGGAGCCATGTTGAGTGGCTGGAGGAATGATTAAAAAAGCAGGGGAAGATCATGTAGCCCTTCTACCCTGGAGCTGGTGCTGGCTGTGCTCTGGCATGGCCTGAAGTAGATACGATACTTTGGGGAGACATAAAGTGTGCTGAGTCAGACTCCATCTTGTCCACAGCTTAGAGCTTGGCAATGCCGTTTGGGTGTGTGACGCTGGGTGACAAGAAGAACTATAACCAGCCATCAGAGGTGACTGACAGATATGACTTGGGGCAGGTCATTAAGACGTAAGTTCCAGGCCTGTTGGGCAAAGATGGGTGGTGGGCAAGGGCTGTCTGGGAATGGATTGTGCCTTAGGCCAAAGCCAAGGCTGACTGGAGTACTTGTGGCTGCAGTGAGGAGTTTTGTGAAATCTTCCGTGCCAAGGACAAGACCACAGGCAAGCTGCATACCTGCAAGAAGTTCCAGAAGCGGGATGGCCGCAAGGTGCGGAAGGCGGCCAAGAATGAGATTGGCATCCTCAAGATGTGAGTGGGGGGCCCAGGGGATGGGAGGATGGTCTGTGGGAGCCTTGGAGGCCAGGTAGCCTCAGACAGCAGCTTCTGGTGACCAGGTCTGTGCTGAAACTGCCAACAGCCACTCACTTGTCCTTCCAAGGGGCTCACTCAGCTGGCTCCTCTCATTGTCCCCAGGGTGAAGCACCCCAATATTTTACAACTGGTGGATGTGTTTGTAACCCGCAAGGAGTACTTCATCTTCTTGGAGCTGTGAGTGAGGGTCTGGGGTCCCAGGATTCCCAGTCTTTGGGCTTTTTCCCATCCTGTTCTCTACACTTGAAGAAGTCCCCATTCTGGACCCTAGGGGTCCCCAGACCCTGTACCTTGCCCAGCCAGCTGCCTGGTGCAGGAAGCCCTCCCAAATATTCCTGCCTGACCTGATCCTTCCCACACCGGGCTCAGGGGCTGGTGTCCCTCAGGGCCACGGGGAGGGAGGTGTTTGACTGGATCCTGGACCAGGGCTACTACTCGGAGCGAGACACGAGCAACGTGGTGCGGCAGGTCCTGGAGGCTGTGGCCTACTTGCACTCACTCAAGATTGTGCACAGGAATCTGAAGGTGAGGCCAGGACAGGGGGCATTGGTCAGTTAGCAATGGGCTGGTCCAACCTCTGAGGCCCTCATGATGTTTTCTTCTGCTCACCTACATGCATTCCTGACTGGAGCAGTTAGAGAACCTGGTTTACTACAACAGGCTGAAGAACTCAAAGATTGTCATCAGCGACTTCCATTTGGCTAAGCTAGAAAATGGACTCATCAAGGAGCCCTGTGGGACCCCTGAATATCTGGGCAAGCAGGGCTGGGGCAGGGGAGTGTGGGCGTGGCAGACATCAGGGGGCCATTTTGGGTAGGAGGAAGCTCCTTTCCCAGAAAGAGGGTGTGGATGGTATTGGACCTGGCCAGACCTGATACTGACCAACAGATGGACACTGTTTGTAGCCCCCGAGGTGGTAGGACGGCAACGATATGGACGGCCTGTGGACTGCTGGGCTATTGGTGTCATCATGTACATTCTGTGAGTGGATGGGTAGACAAATAGACTTGTAGCAGGCTGGGTTGGGAGGCTTGTGCCTGTGGCTCTCCTGGGTGACCCTTCCCCCATGCAGGCTTTCAGGAAACCCACCCTTCTATGAGGAGGTAGAAGAAGATGACTATGAAAACCATGACAAGAATCTCTTCCGCAAGATCCTGGCTGGCGACTATGAGTTTGACTCTCCATACTGGGATGATATTTCTCAGGCAGGTGAGCAGGTGCCTAGCATGTGGGTAGAATGTAGGCTGGTAGGGAGGGAGACACTGTTCTCAGCTTTCTTTGCCAGATTCTGCTCCTGCCCCCAGCCCATTTAATAACCTCTAGACAATGAGGTAAATGCCATGTCTAGCCTCTCCCTGGCTTTATCTCCAGCCAAAGACCTGGTCACAAGGTTGATGGAGGTAGAACAAGACCAGCGGATCACTGCAGAAGAGGCCATCTCCCATGAATGGTGAGCAAGGCACAGGGGAGGATGAAAGGACCTATGTACCATTTATGCCCAGAAGCCCCCATTGTTGAGGCCTTAAGTGAGTGGGGGCTCTTAGAGCTCAGGCAAACCCAGAGGCTTTGCCTGGTGCAGTCCTGGAATGGATAGGGGTAGGCAGGACAGAGTCTCCATAAAGACCCATAATCCCTCAGATTCACATGCATTTATACTCTTTTCAGGATTTCTGGCAATGCTGCTTCTGATAAGAACATCAAGGATGGTGTCTGTGCCCAAATTGAAAAGAACTTTGCCAGGGCCAAGTGGAAGGTAAGGTTTGATGACTGTTTCCCTAGGGCTTCTCCTGGCACAGTTGGTACCACACCTCTGCAGCCATACAAAAGCTTTTCATAGGTTACCAGATGTGGCTGTAGTCACTGTCATTACCCTGAGTGGAAGTACGATTGATCAGAGGCAGCTACAGTACCATGGAGTGGGCAAGATTAGGTGATTGCCAAGAAACAGGTCCAGCAATTCTCACCTGCAGCCTTTCTCCACTGTTACCCTTTCAGAAAGCTGTCCGAGTAACCACCCTCATGAAACGACTCCGGGCACCAGAGCAGTCTGGTACAGCGGCCTCCCAGTCTGCCTCAGCAACAGACACTGCCACCCCCGGGGCTGCAGGTGGGGCCACAGCTGCTAGTGGAGCTGTCCCTGCCTCAGGGGGCAGTGCTGCTGGAGCCACAGGGGGAGATGCCCTGTGTGCTGCCAAGAGTGATAATGTGGCTTCTGCAGACCGTAGTTCCACTCCGGCCACAGATGGCAGCACCACTCCAGCCACTGATGGCAGCGTCACTCCGGCCACTGATGGCAGTGTCACCCCAGCCACTGATGGCAGTGTCACCCCAGCCACTGACAGGAGCGCTACTCCAGCCACTGATGGGAGAGCCACACCAGCCACAGAAGAGAACACGGTGCCCACCACTCAAAGCAGTGCCATTCCAGCTGCCAAGGCTGCTGCTACCCCTGAACCGGCTATGGCTCAGCCGGACAGCACAGCCCTAGAGGTCATCACAGGCCCGGTTCCACCCTCTAGTAAAGGGGAAGAGGCTGCTGGCTATGTCCAGGAGTCTCGGAAGGAGGAGACCAGCTGAATGGGTAGCCTGTTGGGGGTATGGGGGCTGACAGGAGGGTGGGGGAGTGGATGAGGGTCTTCTCACTGTACATAGAATCACTGGCATGATGCCCTTGCTCCCCCAAGTCTCCCATCCCAGTGGGGCATGCCTGGGGGTCACAGGAGAGTAGTTTTGTCTCCTGTGTGTAATGTGTATGAGTGGTGGGTAGGCCAGAGGCAGGACCAGCCCCAGCCCCTGCATGGATTCCTTGTGGCTTTTCTGTCTTTTGCTAGCTTCTCCAGTTTCTGTTCCTTGTGGGATGCTGCTCTAGGGATACTCAGGGGGTCCCTGCTCTCCTCCTTCCTTTCCTGCCTCATTCCCCCAGGCAGACCCTGCAGGTCCCACATTTTCCTAGGCCCTATATTGGGTGGCCTTGCCCTGAGAGCTGGTCTTCCAGCGAGGCCCTATCAGTGGTTATAGGCTCCTGAAACATGAAGGTGTGTACCTGTGATGTGTGGGCTCCTCCTGGAGTAGACACTGGCTAGTACAGAGGATGCAGAAATCTAGGGCATTGTGCTTTAAATCAAGACTGGTCACATGGCTGGGGGCACTGCATGCTAGCTGTGGGGGTCCTCAGAAGTGGGAGAGAATAAGTAGCAGGGTGGAAGCTTCCACATTTGTCTCTGGGAAAGCACTCCTAAGACTCTTGTATTATTTCTTGTCCTCCTGAGCCCTGCAGTGAATTGCCCTGTATCTTGAACCTGATGAGCTTTTAATGGAAAGATGGAGAAATTAAGATGTGGCAACGAGATCTGGGATAGTAGAGGACAACCCCAGTACTTTCTTGTCCAGCCTAGCTAGGTCCTTACCCTGGGACAGAGAAGGCTGGCTGATATCCCCATGCTCTTCCTACATGCCCATCCTGCAGAGGGTTGACCTGTAAGTCCTCTCCATTCTAGGGGGCCTGCTGCATGAGGGTTTGCCCTTCGCTGGGGCATATTGTCTACCCTCAGTTTACCAACATGGAGAGAATGACCCTCCTCTGTTTTTACTGCTTACTTTGACCAGAGGTCTGGGTGCCTCAGCCATGTTAAGTTGCTTTGCTAAGATGAGGAATAAGGCTCCAGTTGTCTGAGGAGGCTCCTGAGAGGTGCCCCTTGTCAGATCATACTATAGCCTGGACAGGCAGCCACACTGGTCCTCGCCCTTGCTTGGCACTCTGGTGGTCCTGCCCTTCTCCATGCATGCCTATAGGTCTGCTCTGGTATGTGAAGGTTGGTGGGCTGACTGTGTGCCTGCTGAATCTGGCAAATAAATGTCACCCTGCAAAGCCTCTGGCCACCCTCTTGCCTTTGCTTCCTCTGTCATTCCAAGGAGGAGTCCCTAGAAGGCAATGGGGCGGGAGGAAGGTTCCATCCTCACAGTCCAGGTAGTGACTGATGCTCAGTGAATTGCTTGATCTGAGAGTAAAAGTCACTCACCAGTGCATTCTTTGAATGTGGTGATGGGGATCCTCTGGACTCTGCAGTTCATGTGGGTGGTAAGTCCTGGGCTAGGTTTGGGCCAAGGAGTACTCCCTGGGCTGAGAGCTCAAGTAGGATTTGCTGTTCCAGGGGATAGACCTGGAACTCATGTAGGGCCAACCACCACAGGGATAGAGCTTGCTCATGTCCAAAATAGGGCTGGGTAGTGGGTTTGAGTGGCCATTACACAAAGGTTCTGTGCTGTGTTGATTGTGAACACCTGTGCTTTCTACATAGGCCCAAAAAATTTTGCTCTGCCTTCTTTGGCTGGAGCAGGTCAGCTTTATACTATGGGTCTCTGCATAAGATTTCTGGGGAGAGGAAGTAATATTGAAGAAAAAAAGAAAGAAAGAAAAGCCCTGTGGAGGCTGGCTTCAGTTCAGATGCCTCTCAACTCACCAGGGCTGCTGCTTTCTCAGGGAGGATCTCAAAGATAACTTCTATGATGTAGGAATAATAAAAAGGGGTTAGTAGTCCCCAGTCTTTGAAGTATCTGTATCTCCAAAACTGTAATGTTACTATAGTCCCAGGCCTGATGAATCCTGGAAGTTAAAATCTAAATTAGGGTACTGGCACTAGTACCCAAACCTGGTGATTAGGTCTCGGATGAAACTAAGGTAACGTGATAGAGCCTGAGTTGAGACTCATGTGTCCATCTTGCCAAGATTACTTGTAGCCGAAAGCTTAGAACGTGAGGCTTTATTTTATTGAGGAACTATCATAGCCTTGGGAACCCATCAGGACCATCATCCCATTCCCTTGCGGCTGCAGTCTTCTTGACTGTCCCGAGGCGCAAAAAGAAACGAAGCGAGGAGCCCAGGCCCGGCCCGTCTTGCGCCAGCTATGCTTTGGGACCGCAACGCCGGCTTTGCTCGGGAAAAGGGTCCAGCTGATAGCGTGGGTGCCTTTTGCCCTAAGCCAAAAGAGGGCTTCAGAGACGCCAGACAGCTATATCGTTCAGTTCCACGACCGTTCACAGTCTTTGGTCAGCTAGGCCCGCCCCTGGCTCCTCCCCCCGAGGGATTATCCAATCAGGCTCAGAAATAAAAGTTGCAGCATCGCTTTGGTGTCGTCATTTCCGGCTCCCTCCCGGAAGTCGCGCTGTCGAGCCAAATTTGAATGCTTCGGGGAAGCGGCTACCGTGCTGCTGGACTTCTAGCAGTTTTCTTAGCTGCCTGGGCGACTAGTGTCCTGCCATCATGCCTATCCGTGCACTCTGCACTATCTGCTCCGATTTGTTTGACCACTCCCGTGATATAGCTGCCATCCACTGTGGCCACACTTTCCACCTGCAGTGGTGAGTGACTGGCGTAAGGCCCTGGCGTTTTCCCCGGTACGGTTTCGGGGTGTGTGGGGGCGTATTAAGGCTCGCAGCCCAGATAGGTGATGAGGACCTCATTACGCAGAGCCCCACGGGAGCTTCCCCATCTGGACCTAAGTGGGTCAGGCGGAAGTGATAGCTGAGTCGAGCCATTTGGAATGAAGGGGCGACAGGGGTGCGGGAGGGGCATTGGTTTTATGGAGAGAGTAGGTGCTTCTTTGATGACCTATACAGGGATGCGATTTCAAAAGTGTTACCCTGTGGACTGAGGAGATAGCTTAATGGCATAGTGCCTGCCTGGCAAGCATAAGGTTGTGATAGGGTCGTGAGTTCGATTCCCGGTCTGCAAAATAATAATCCGGGCTGGCGAGATGGTTCAGCGGTCTAAAGTGCCTGCTAAGGAAAGCTTAGGCAACCTTAGGGACCGCGGTTCGATCCCCAGCACCACATGCTGCGCCAGCCCCATCTCCCCAGGGCCGGCTGAACCGGCCATAATAATGAAAAATAATAATAATTAATAAAGCAAAGCTGTTAGTCTAGGCAGAGATGAGTTTTCACCATATTAAGGAGCTGTTTTACTTCTTACATCTAGAAGCATGGTGCCTGTAATTTTAGAACCAGGAGGGAAGTTGAGATAGAAGGATCTCTGAGTTTGGGACCAGCCTGGGCTACATAGCATTGTAAGTTCAAGGCCAACCTCAACTACTTAGCGGGACTCTGTCCCCATAAACAAAACAAAAAAAAAGCCCAGTAGCTTCTGGCCGCATTCAGTGATTTATTGTGGTTTGCCAGGCAGTTTGGATTTATTCTATCCAGACTCACCTCATTGGCCTGACACCCCAGTGTTACTTTCCAGCAAACCAAGCTTTACATGAAAACGCTAGGAAATGCTTCCCTATCAAGGAATCCTGCTGACTCTGTAGGATCTTTTTGTTGAGTGTACAGTAGTGGGGAAAGATTTAAACAGTTGTGGACAAGCTAATGTAGAGCTCCCAGGGAAAGAGACATGGCAGAGGGACCACTGGAAATGGTGGGAAGGCTTGCGAAACAGCCTTGCTTGGAAAACTTTGTTTAAACTTTTCCTTTGTTGGGGCTGGGAATATAGCTCTGTGGTACAGTGCCTGCTTGGCAAGTGCGGGATCATGAGTTCAAACCCTGGTCCCACAAACAAACTATTCCTTTGTTGATAGATCTTGAGTTGTTTCCACATTTTGATTACTGTGAATAATACAACTATGAACATTGGTGTACATGCATCTGTTTGAGTTCCTGTGTGAGTTCAGTTATTTTGGAAATATATATGGGTGAGAAAAAGCTCGGACATTCTGTGCTTAGCTTTTTGAGGAATTGCTATACTACTTTCCACAGCAACTGAACCTCCTCTCTCCCAGGGACTCCCCCCGACTCCCCGATTACAGGGACTTGAACCTAGGAGTATTCTACCACTGAGCTCCATCTCCAGCCACTTATATTTTCTTATTTTTTGAGATAGAATCTCAGGGCTGGGGAGATAGCTCAGGGGCACAAGTGCCTGCCTGGCAAGTGCAAGGTCCTGAGTTCAATCCCCAGTTCCACCAAAAAAAAAAAAAAAAAAAAAAAAGAGAGATAGAATCTCATTAAATTGCCCAGGTGGGACATGAACTTGTGCTCCTACCTCAACTTCCCTCTGTGGCTGGCTGGCTTTTTTTTTTTTTTCACAACCTTGCACTTGCCAGGCAGGCACTTGTGCCTTGAAGCTATCTCCCCAGGGCCCTGGCTTTTCTTTCTTTTAAGACAGTTCTCTCTCACTTTGTTGCTAAGGATGGTCTCAAACACTTAACTGATTTCTTTTTTTTTTTTAATGCTAGGGATCAAATCTGTTTTCTTACATGATTAGCATGGGCTGTACCATTGAGTTACTTACTCCCATCTTATGCATTATTTTAAATTTGTACCAAAGATGCATGAGAATTATAATTTCTCTACATCCTTGATGTTTGTCATTTTGGGGCCCCGCCGGATGGCTCAGTGGTCTAAAGCACCTGCTTGGGAAAGCTTAGGCGGCTGCAGGGACCGCGGTTCGATCCCCGGCACCACATGCTGCGCCAGCCCTGCCCTCAGGGCAGGCTGAGCCGGCCATAAAAATAAATAAATAAACAAACAAAAGTTCTGAAACAAGAAAAAAAAAATAAGAATGTCATTTTTCAATTGCAAAACAATAGGGGTAAAAAAAAAAAACAATAGGGGATTGTTTTTCAATTGCAGAGACTCTCACATGCCCAACAAACACTCTACTACTGTCACAGTCCTCTAGACCTATAGCTATCCTTGGGAATGACAGGGCCTCTCACTTTTTTTTAATGTGGTAGAATATGCAAATCATAAAAGTTGCCATTTTTATGTTTTTAAGTGTACAATTCAGTGGCATTACATACATTCACATTGTTATGCAGTTAAAATCTTTTTTATTTTCCCTAATTGAATTGCAGTGCCTCTTAAATAGTAACTCCCAATTGTCCCTTGTCCCAAAACTCTGGTAACCACCATTCTACTTTCCCATCTCTGTGAATTTCACTGCTTTAAGTACCTCATGTAAGTAGAAGCATGTAGTATTTATCCTTTTATGTTAGTTTTCATTTAGCATAATGTCTTTGAGATTTATTTATATTGCATGTAGCATATGTCAGAATTTTATAGGATCTTGTGCTTGTTCTGCCACTGAGTTACATTCTCAGCCTTTTTGGTTTTTTTTTTTTTTTTTTTTTAAATGTATTTAGTATAAGGTCTACAGAGTCTCACTATATAGACTGAACTCAGACTTGTGGTGATCCTCCTGTTTTTAACCTCCCAAGTGCTGGGATTATAGGCATGGGCTACCATGCCCAGTCTCAGTCGCCAGTCTATGTGCCTTGGAGGCAGGGCCAGCACAGCACCTGGGGATTGAACTGTCCCAGCATTTGCCTAAGCAAGCACTTTAATCGGCGGAACTATCTGGCTGGCCCTCTCAGCCCTTAAATTTTTGAGACATGGGTCTCATATAAGGTACCTAGGCTGAGCTGGGCGTGGTGGCTCATGCCTGTAATCCCAGCACTCGGGAGGCTGAGGCAGGAGGATTGGTGTGAGTTCGAGACTAGCCTGGGCTACAAAAGTTAGCTCAAGGCCAGCCTCAACTGCATAGTGAGACCCTGTCTCAAAAAGACAAAACAAACAAATAAATAAATAAATAAATAAGGTACCTAGGCTGGAAACTTGTGACACTTCCATTTCAGCTTCCTAAGTAGCTAGGATTATAAGTATACCATATCATATTTAGCAATATATATATATATATATATATATATATATAAAATCATTGAGTAATATTCCATTGCATGTGTATATCACATTTTGTGTACTCATTTGTTTATTCATGGATATTTGAGTTATCTCTACATTTTGGCTGTGCTATGAATGTTGATGTACAAATATCTGTTTGAGTCTGTTTTCTATCTTTTGTTTTGAGTTCCTGTTTTCAACTGTTTCTTTTTTTTTTCTTTTTTGGTGATACTGGGGATCGAACCCAGGTCTTCTTGCATGCAAGGCAAGAACTTTACCACTGAGCCATATCCCAGCCCCCTCTTTTTTTTTTTTCCAGGTAGGATTGGTGTATCATGTGGTATTCTATCTTTAACTTTTTTTTTTGTTTTGTTTTGAGACAGGGTCTCGCTGTGCAGTTCAGGCTAGCCTTGAGCTCACTTTTGTAGCCCAGGCTGGTCTCGAACTTGCACCGATCCTCCTGCCTCAGCCTCCCAAGTGCTGGGATTACAGGCGTGCGCCACCATGCCCGGCTCTCTATCTTTAACTTTTGGAGGAACTGCCATACTGTTTCCACAACGGTGGAGTCATTTTGCATACCTACTTACAGTGTATATGGATTCTAATTTCTCCACACTTAGTCAACTCTTTTTTAAAGACATGGTTTTGCTGTATAGTCCAGGTTGGCTGGGCTCATGGTCTTCCTGCTTCCATCTCCCAAGTGATGGAATTACAGACATGTGCTACTGTCCCAAGAGAGGGACAGGAGGGGGGCCTGAGTGAGTCATCCCCTAGTACTTCTTTTATCTCCTAATCAAAGTATTTTTAAATTTCTTTTGTGATTTTTTTTTTTCCTTTAACTCATTGGTTGTTTAAGAATGTGTTATATAGGGGCCCGGCGGGATGGCTCAGTGGTCTAAAGCGCCTGCTTGGGAAAGCTTGGGCGGCTTCAGGGACCACGGTTCAATCCCCGGCACCACATGCTGCGCCAGCCCTGCCCTCGGGGCGGGCTGAGCTGGCCATAAAAATGAATGAGTAAACAAACAAAGGTTCTGAAACAAGAAAAAAAAAAAAAATTAAATTAAAAAATTCTAAAAAAAAAAAAGAAGAATGTGTTATTTAATTTCCTTTTGTGGTTATAGCCTCTTTCTGACTCTGATACTTGTGTGTCTATCTCTTATAAAAAAAAATTAAGTATTGAGGATTGAATCCAGGCTCCTTACACTAAGCTACATCCCCAGATCTTTTTATTTTTTGACAGTGTCACACAAAATTGCCCCAATTTATGATCTTCCTGTTTGACTGAGCCTCTTAAGAGTTCTGGTATCATAGGTACACCACTCTTATAAGGACCCTTATTATAATCCCTCTTATCTCAACAGTTGGAGTGTAGCTCAGTGGTACAGTAGGGCTTAGTGTGCTCGAAGCCCTGCATTCAGTCCTCAGTACTGTAAAAGAATAGCAAAAACATAAACACAAAAGTAAACAACAAGGGCTGGCCAAATAGCTCAGTGGATTAAAGCATCTGCAAGCAGGTTCAGGGGCCTGTAGTTTAATCCTCAGGCCTGCTGTGCCAGCCTTGCTCCTGGAGCACGTTGAGATAGCAATTGAGACTGAGCATGATGGTGGGTGCCTGTAATCCCAGCTCTTGGAAAGCTGTAAACAGGTGGATCATGATGAGTCCAGTCTAGTAGTGAGACTCTGAACAGCCTCTAGACCCGTCCCTAAAATACAAAAAAAAAAAAAGTAAACAACAGAACATTCTTTTTTTTTAACAACAGAACATTCTTAATTGCAAAATTCCCTACAATGCAATACATTCACAGATTTGAGATACTAGAATGTGGGCTTTTTTGGTGGTGATAGTAACATTATTCTTCCTACAGTTTTCTTTCAGAACTCATGTTTGTACATGTGCTAGACCTTGTCTGATGATGATGATGATGATGATGATGTGCTTGCCAGGCAGGCACTGTGCCCCTGAGCTATATCCCTAGCAATTTTTCTGTCTCCTATCAACTCTATGTTTTATCTTCTTAATTCTTTTTTTTTTTTTTGGAGGACTGGGGATTGAACTCAGGTCCTTGCGTTTGCCAGGCAAGCGCTTATTTTACTGAGCCATCTCCCCAGCCCCTTCTTCTTAATTCTTAATATTTCCTTTGACCTATCTTTGAATTTAAAATTCTTTAGTTGTGTTAAATCCACTTGTGGACTTCTTAATTTTGGCCTGTCTTTAGTTTTAGAATTTTTGACTTTCAGTTGGTCATGGTGGCACATGTCTATAATCTCAGCACAGAGGCTGTGGTAGGGGGATTCGTGTGAGTTAGAGGCCAGCCTAAACTACATAATGAGTTCAAGACCAGTCTGAACTATGTAGTGATACTGTCTCAAAATAAAATAAAATAAAATAAAATAAAATAAAATAATAAAATACATAAAATGTAAAGGAATTTGTAGGCTGGAGAGATAGCTCAGTGGCATAAGCACCTGCCTGGCAAAGTGCAAGGTCCTTAGTTTGATCCCAGGTACCAAAAAAAAAAAAAAGAATTTGAGACTTTGTTCTTGCTTTTCTTTTTCTGAGTTTAAGCTACCTGACCTTGTTGGATTTTTCTTAAAATTTTGCAGTGTCACCATTTAGTTGCTAATTCTGTACTGATATTTCAGACTTTGTTTTTATTTTTTTGGCATATGTGTTTGGTCTGCAATTAACAATTCAAATTCCTGAATGCTTTGTGGACATCTATTTCTGTTTTTTTTTTTTTTAATCTATGTGCTAGTTTACATTTTAAATTTTTTTATGGATGTATAATATAGCTATAAAAAAGTACAAGTGATCTGCAGAATTTTCTCGAACAAGCATATCCATATAGTCAGAATTCAGAGAAAGATATTGGACTGAGGTATATATAGTTATTTCAGTGGTAGAGTGCTTGCCTAGCATGCAAGAGGCCCTGGATTTGAGCCCCAGCACTGCAGGAAGGAAGGAGGAAGAGAAGAGGAAAGACAGCAAAGAAGGTACTATCAGTTCTTGAAACCTCTATAGACACTTTTCTGATGACCCCATTACTGTCTCTTTCCTCTTCTCTATAAAGGTAAGCAATTTTTTTTTTTTTTTTTTGAGACAGGGTCTCACTATGTAGCTCAGGCTGGTCTTGAGCTTACTTTATAGCCCAGGCTGGTCTCAATGCTTGCTCCTGCCTCAGCCTCCTGAGTGCTGGGATTACAGGCCTGCCCCACCTCATCCAGCTTGCTAACCACTATCTTTGAGAGCAGAAATGAATTTTATGTGCATTTTTTCATTGCAAGTGGAATCATACAGAATATAATTTTGTGTCTGACTTATCTTCCTCAATGTTAGGATTTTGTGATTCATCTGTAATAGTATTCCTGTCCAGGTGTGGTGGTACACACTTGTAATCCCAGCACTTAGCAGGTTGAGGCAGGAGGCTCACTGTGAACTGGTGGCCAGCCTAGGCTACATACTAAGTTAAAGGTCAGCATGAGCAGTAGCTCATACATCATAGCAAGACTGTGTCTCAAAACAAACAAAAACAAACAAACAAAAATAATAGAGTTCCAATTTGATTTATATGTTCTCTTTGCTTTGCAATTTTCCACCATGACATGTTACCCATGATTATAGATTGTAGCTGATATTTAAAAATAAATTTATAGGGGCTGGGCGTGGTGGCGCACGCCTGTAATCCCAGCACTCAGGAGGCTGAGGCAGGAGGATTGGTGTGAGTTCGAGACCAGCCTGGGCTACAAAAGTGAGCTCAAGGCCAGCCTGAACTGCAGAGCGAGACCCTGTCTCAAAAAGACAAAAAAATAAAATAAAATAAAATAAAAATAAATAAATAAATTTATATGAAACATTTGAGTCTAAGAGGTGATACATTCCAGAGATAACTTTGTTTCTCTCTGGTCCCTGGAAATTGGAAAGTCTATTAGTAGAAGACTACTTTAAAAAAAATTAACAGTTTTTTGCAGCACCAGGGATTGAACCCAAGGTCATCATATTAAGCTATATCCTCTGCTAGGCTGTGTTTTGCTTTTACCACTACTTATGCATATCTTGAAAGTATAGTCTTTGGGGTCCTATCTTAAAGTAGGGGTATTATCAGAGTCCTTATTTCTGAGGGACCCTGGGCTTTGACTGCTATCTTGACTCTGGATTAAAGTCCAAAAAGTTAGCAGAACAGATTCTGGCTAAACCTATAAGGCCAGTTGGTCTGAGTGCTGAATACCAGTCAGGCCTTGTGGGAGCTGCCATAACTGCCTGTGGTATTGCCTTATCCTGTGGGCAGACATTGGGTTGAGGATAAACAGGGTCCCTAGCCACATCAGGGTTTATGACTCTTTTTTTTTTTTTTTTTCCTTGTTTCAGAACTTTTGTTTGTTTGTTTATTTATTTATATGGCTGGCTCAGCCTGCCCTCAGGGCAGGGCTGGCATAGCATATGGTGCCGGGGATCGAACCGTGGTTCCTGCAGCCACTTAAGCTTTCCTAAGCAGGTGCTTTAGACCACTGAGCCATCCTGCCGGGCCCCCAGGGTTTATGACTCTTGTTTTCATTCTAGCCTCTTTCAGTGGTTTGAGACAGCACCAAGTCGGACCTGCCCACAATGCCGAATCCAGGTGAGAGTACTGAGGGGCTCATCTCAGTGGGACATTTCCTCTTTGCCATAAAAGCACAAATGTGGAAAGATCTCTGAAACTGAACAGTACATCTGACCCTTTTTGGCTTCCTTGTTTGAGACAATTTGAGCCTCACATGTACTACTGAGTTGCTTGGGATGTCTGCTTATACCCAGAAGTAGCTGTCAGCTAGGCTTGTTACCTGGGCCAGTTTCCGTCTAGATATATCTGGCCTCCATTCCTGCCTAGAAAATGCCCCAGCTCATGGAGTAGAGGCATCTTTTGAGTACATGTCATATGTATCTGCAGCAGTGTGACTTCAGCAACCACCAAGCAGCAGTTCCGGCTCGGGGAAATTACAGTGCTGAGGAGGGCTTCTAAGTCCCTATAATATATTTTGAAAAAGTTAGGCCAGGGGCTGGGGAGATAGCTCCATGGCACAAGTGCCTGCCTGGCAAGTACAAGGTTGTGAGTTTGAACCCCGGTCCAAGAAAGAAAAAGTTAGGCCTAAGAATAGTTCTATGAATATTGGTAGGCAGTTGAATCTTTGTATACTCTTCTTTCTTGCCCAGGATCCTTTTAGGAAGTCACACTTACCTTGTTCTCTCATCCAGGTTGGTAAAAGAACCATTATCAATAAACTCTTCTTTGACCTGGCCCAGGAGGAGGAAACTGCCCTGGATGCAGAATTCTTAAAGGTACCCAGAATTGATCTCTCTCATTCTGCTGAATTCTGTAGGCCTCTGGGAGCTCACGTGCCACTCCCACACAGAGAGGATGGAGTATGGAGATGGGGTTACTGAAGGAGGATTTGGTAAAGACTGCAGAGCAGAAACAAGGAGAGTGGGGGCCTGGCCGGATGGCTCAGTGCTCTAAAGCGCCTGCTTGGGAAAGCTTGGGCGGCTTCAGGGACCGCGGTTCGATCCCCGGCACCACATGCTGCACTAGCCCTGCCCTTGGGGCGGGCTGAGCCGGCCATAAAAATGAGTGAATAAACAAGTAAAGGTTCCAAAACAAGAAAAAATAAATAAATAAATAAATAAATAAATATTAATAAATAAATAAATATTAAAAAAAAAAAAAGAAACAAGGAGAGTAAAGGACAAGTGAAGTGAAGACAACATGCAGTTATCAGAAAAATGTACTAAAGGGGAAGGGGACTGTGACCTTCCCTTAGGATTTTGGAGCAATTCTGACCAAAGGACAGAGTGACCTCCAAGGTCCCCCTACCTTATGAAGAATCTGTTGCCTTCCTGCTTAGCCCATTCTGTTGCTGGGCATTTAGTGACAGACTTACTCCCCAGGCAGTAAAGATGTGTGGCCCCACTATCCCCTACTTGGCAGTTCATCTGAATTGCCTGAGGAACTTGGGATACAGTCATATGTCTGAGTCTTCCCCAGACCAGTTACAGGACAGAACCCCTAGAATCAAGATTTGGAGCCCAGGGGAAACCCACTCTGCAGGGAAAGATGAGTACAGGCTTCTTCCTATGCATCTATTGTTTCCTCTCTAAAATTTATGTATTTATTTTTTGGCGGTACTGGGGATTAAACTCAGAACCTTGCATTTGCCAGGCAAGTGCTTTTCTACTGAGCTATCTCCTCCACCCTCCTCTCTAAAATTTAGCTTTTTTTTTTTGCAAATGAGAAGGCCGAATTGGTAGAAAGCTTGAGGCAGTTGGATTGGGCTTCACAAGAGATCCCTTAACTCAGAGCTAATTGTTGGGCATCAGTCACATCAGAATTCATTTAGCCATGGGCCGAGGAGATAGCTCAGCACAATAAGCGCCTGCCTGGCAAGTACAGGGTCCTGAGTTCAATCTCCAGTACCAAAAAAGAAAAAG
Organism: Myocastor coypus; assembly: GCA_004027025.1. Classification (NCBI taxonomy): domain Eukaryota; kingdom Metazoa; phylum Chordata; class Mammalia; order Rodentia; family Myocastoridae; genus Myocastor; species Myocastor coypus. Next base: position 7,462 of record PVJA010012549.1, on the reverse strand, counting down.
AAAAAAAAAAAAAAATGCATGATGAGTCCGGGTGTGGTGGCGCATGCCTGTAATCCCAGCGCTTGGAAGGCAGGAAACAGGAGGATCACTATGAGTTGGAGCTGCATAGTGAGACCCTGACACACACATACGCATGCACACACACAAGAATTCATTTAGCCATGGCCCCAGGTGACCTGCTGTCTTTGCAGTCTCATTGCTTCACTGTTTTGTGTTTGAGCCACCATGTTTTTGTCCTGGTAACTGCTTCCAGTTTTAAGCAATGTTCTCCCTCTGAAGAAGGCAACAAAGGTAGCTTCATTTCTTTTTGAAACCAGGTCTGTGAGACCGGGAGGCAACATCATTAGTTGGGTGTGGAAGGGGTATGGAAAGGATGCAGTGGTGCAGCAGCCTTGGGATGGTATTGTGTTCTCAGGTAGATTGCATATCCTTTCCTTTTTTTTTTTTTTGGTCTTTTTGAGAGAGGGTCTCGCTATGCAGTTCAGGCTGGCCTTGAGCTCACTTTTGTAGCCCAGGCTGGTCTTGAACTCGCACTGATCCTCCTGCCTCAGCCTCCCGAGTGCTGGGATTACAGGCATGCGCCACCACGCCCGGCTGCATATCCTTTCCTACCCAGAACTTCCACTTCTCACAACTGTGCAGCCTGTACTCACCAGCTTAGCTCCAGAAGCCCTTGCTCCCAGAGTTATGGGGGAGAGTTTAACAGCAAGGGGCTTATCCAGCCACTAGGTGATAGTTCAGGGGTCACATGTGAAATTCTGAATGTCTTACTGAGCTTGGGAGGGTGATTAGAGAAAGGTTTGCCTGGATTCTGTCCAGCTAGTTCTGTGGACCTTTGGTCAAGTGTTGTGCTTCTGCAGAACCTTGGTTTTCCTGGTTATAGAGTAGGTATCTCTCTTGCTCAGAGGTATGAGTTTTCTGGACTGCCACATGGGAGCTGGATTCATTTCTGCCCTAGCCTTTCAATAGTGTGGTCGTGACTCTGGAACATATTCAAAGATTTTGAGGGGCTTGCTGGCCCCTAACAACAGACTGGTTAAATCCTAGCACATATGAAGTTTCATCCAGGGCTGCAGACCACAGTGGCCCAAGGTCCTCAGTCATCCTAGTGAGTGCAGCTGGTGCCTAGAGAAGGTGAGGCTAATTCAGGCTAGAGAGGCAGTAAAAGCCTCCATTATTGGGACCAATTCTCAGACCCTACTTCATTTACCTTTTTTCTGTTGTACCCCTTTCCTGTCCCAAGACCTTTTTTTTTTTTTTTTTAAATAATTAATTTATTTTTTTCTTGTTTTAGAACTTTTGTTTGTTTGTTTGTTTATTTCTATGGCCAGTTCAGCCTACCCTCAGGGCAGGGCTGGCACAGCATGTGGTGCCGGGGATGGAACTACGGTCCCTGCAGCTGCCTAAGCTTTCCTAAGCAGGCGTTTTAGACCACTGAGCTATCCTGCAGGGCCCCTGTCCCAAGACCTTGCTGCTGAGATCTTACCTATGTCTGTCATATTTGTTTTGTGATGCTAGGGCTTAAACCCAGGACTTTGCCCTGAGCTACATCCCCATGCATTATCCCTTTGTTTTGAGGTAGTCACTAAATTGCCTAAGGCCCAAACTTTTGATCTTCCCGCCTCAGCCTTCCAGGGTGCTGACATTGTGGGGGTGCTGACGCTATGGGGGTGCTGTCATACCTGGCTTTACCTATGTTTAAAAAGGCATATAGAGATAAAATGATGCTTCACTATCAGATTAGCTTGAGCTTTATTGGGCTACATCCTTCTCAACTGTCCTATTGGTCCATCCTAGAGCTTCTCACAGCCTACAGGAGGCCATATGGAGGCAAGTATGATGCACCCTTGTCACTTACTGTTGGTGTTCTCTTATAGAATGAACTGGACAATATCAGAGCCCAGCTTTTACAGAAAGGTGAGTTAGCAAGACACAGAGCCTTCAGGAGCCCTTTGCTTAGATGCTGGGGAAAGGGCTAAGGGCTGCCCCCACTTTGTATGTCTAAAAGTTCTGCTAGTTCTTGTGATTGCCAGGAGAGGAGAGGATGTGACTAATGCTGTCTGCCTATATCAGATGAGCCTCTTCTCTGTGTCTGACTTCTGGCCCAGGACCTAGGCTGAGAGAGGCTACTGGATGGGACACAAAGTATCTGCAGGAAAATATTTAGCTGCTGAGGAACCTGCTTGAGTTCTACAATAATGATGGGAGGGAGAACAGTGAAAATGTTCCAAGTAATTCAAGCAGCTAAAAGAAGGCTTGGTTCTGGTTCTGGCTTCAGCTCCAAGTTGGTACATGCCAGACAGTGAAGTAAGCCACCCAACTTTGTGGCCAGAGCCTAATACTGCCTGGCTCAGAAATGAGGAGACAAGGTTTTCATGCAGACGGGCAGGTGGGCCTAATCTTTAATCACTCACCCTTGCAGAGAAGGAGAAACGGGACAGCCAGGTCATCATCGACTCTTTACGGGGCACGCTGGAAGAACGCAATGCCACTGTGGAATCTCTGCAGAAGTCTTTAGACAAGGCTGAGATGCTCTGCAGCACACTCAAAGTAGGTCCTCCATTTTTCAGGCGGAGTTGGGGAAATAGAGCCTCAGCTTTCAGCTAACCATTCTGGGCTCATCTTCTGGTTCTGCTTCCATTGATGCCTTGGTTTGTGTAGTCATGAAGTGGAAGCAAATGGCCTCTTCCCCTGGCTCTCTATCCTATGCCCATCCGACCTACAAGAAAAAGTCATGTTGGCTGTGCTTGGAGAAGTGCATCCTTCACAACACATCACAGAGGGATATTCACTTAAGACCTTAGTGAGGCTAGACCCTGTTTCCAAAAGTGGCTCATACTCCACTGATGATGCCAGCCTGAAGAACCTTCCATTAGCACTCCAGTCTAGCTGTTCTTTGGATCAGGATCAAACAGAATCCCAGGGAAGAGCAGCGGCCTTTGAAGTTGCCTGTGCTGAGCTGACCATGCAGATCAAAGCCTATAGAGCGAACAGCCTAGACCCAGATGAATTTTGTATCAGCCTGGCTTGGTGAGCCTCTTGCTCTCTAAGGGGCATGAGGTGATTGATCTGAGCCCATGATTGATATTCTGGCCTTGTAGGCAGGAGCAGTCCTTGCTGGATGCCATTTGAAAGGGAAAAGGAGCCATCTTTGTGAACAGACAAGGCCCCAGGATGTTCATTCTCTGTTCCTGCTTGGGGGCTGGGCTGGATCACATGGCTTGACCAGTAGAGGGAACTAACTTGCACCTGGCTGCAAAGCAGAAGTCTGTGATTCCCAGGTCAGAGATGGAGTGTCCTACTGCTGAGGACATCCTGGCTAGCTGCTCCTGGCTCAGTTTACTATACAGGCACCTGTCTGTGGTTTGGTTGATGTTGAAGCCTTGGTTTGTCTTCTGTACTTCTTTAGCTACCTGTATAACATGCACCATGAGACCCAGATCATGGAACATGAGCGACCCACAATGACCCTGGCAGTGTACTGTGCCTGTGGTAAGAAGAAGCAGGCACAGACATAAAGCAGCAGCTGGCCCATAGCCTTAACTTAGCAAAAGGAGCACAGGCCTGAGTGGGGGCCATTTATTATCCAGGGATTTGGAAATATATAGTTAGCAGCATTTTTGAAAGACAATACAGGTAGTGCTAAAGCAGCATGTTCCCACTGACTTCAGCCACAGCTCCTAGTAACTTCCAAGCAATGTGTATGGGTGTGTTTGCTCCTCAGAAGCAGATGACATACTTGGAGCAGCAGCAGGATGAGACTAAACAAGCACGGGAGGAGGCCCGCCGTCTCAGGAACAAGATGAAGACCATGGAACAGTGAGTGGTGGCCCCCAGGTGGGATGCGTCACAGGACTGCACCAGGGAGTGGAAAGCTCAGGTCAATCACGTAAAGGCAAAGGCTTCTTGCTTTGTTTATGTGGACCCCTTTATTTTCTGTGGGGGAGGGTGCCATCCTTCCTCCCCCATTGCCTATACCTCAGTATCTGTCTTTCCTGACAGATCGTTCCCTCCAGGAACCTCTCTACAGAAAATCCTTGACCTTGAGGTCCCCTGTCAGCACCTCTTCTTTCTTTCTTTTTTGAGACAGGGTCTCACTATGCAGTTGAGGCTGGCCTTGAGCTCACTTTTGTAGCCCAGGCTGGTCTCGAACTCGCACTGATCCTCCTGCCTCAGCCTCCCGAGTGCTGGGATTATAGGGGTGTGCCACCACACCCGGCTGACCTCTTCTTTCTTAGCAGCATCCCTGGAGCTGTGCTCAGCTTTGCTGTGGAGCCTTTCTGTGGGCACACCCACTTGCTGAAGCATCCTAGCAGCTCAAGCTGTTGCTATAGCAATGGCAGCAAAGGGAAGCAGACTAACTATCAGCCTCCAGATTTCAAATGCCGTGGGCTGGGTATGTTTTTCAGGATTGAGCACCTACTCCAGAGCCAGCGGCCTGAGGTAGAGGAAATGATTCGAGACATGGGTGTGGGACAGTCAGCGGTGGAACAGCTGGCTGTGTACTGTGTATCTCTGAAGAAGTACGTACTCTGGGCTGAGTGTGTGCAGGAGCTAGGCCCTGAGGCCCTTGCCATGCCTCGGTTGCCTATCTTGTAAAGTAGATTGAGTCAAGGGGCAAGCTGTATAGCTATGCTCCCTTTGCTTGACTTCCTCTCTTACCAGATGTGTGAGCTAGAGCTAATTTCTTGGTCTCTGACCCTCACTTTCCTTCATGGAACTAGTAATGGGTATGCCTCATAGGGTTGCTGCAAGAATTGCAGTGAAGCTAGGCCTGGTGGCACAGACCTATAATCCCAGCACTCTGGAGGCTGAGATAGAATTGCTGTAAATTCCATGCTAGCTTGGGCTACATAGTGAGTTCAAAGCCAGCCTGAATTATGTAGTGGGACCCTGTCATTAAAAAGCAAAAATAACCCGGCAGGATGGCTGAGTGGTCTAAAGCGCCTGCTTAGGAAAGCTTAGGTGGCTGCAGGGACCACATTTGGATCCCCGGCACCACATGCTGTGCCAGCCCTGCCCTCAGGTCAGGCTGAGCTGGCCATTAAAAAATAAATAAATAAATAAAGTGCTTTGGGAGCTGGGGAGATAGCTCCGAGGCACAAGTGCCTGCTGGGCAAGTGCAAGGTTGTGAGTTTGAACCCTGGTCCCACAAAAAAAAAAAAAAAAAAAAACATGCAAAGAATTGCAGTGAATTATGTGTTGTTTCTATAAAAAAGTTTACATAGCTCTCCAAGCCATAAGCCCCTTCATGGATATCTGAATTATTTCTTATTGGCACTGTTGCTGACCTTATGTGACTTAGAAACTACTCACAATCTTCACTGTGGTAGTATGAGTATGCAGGTACTGGGAAACCGGCAACCTGGCTGACAAGCAGAGGGTCCAAAAATGTCTCCTGTGGGGACCAGGTGGTGTAGAGAGCCCTCTAGTGAGACAGGAGCTGCCTGCACAGCTTCTCAAGTTGTCCATGTCTGCAGGCCAAGTAGGGCTCTGTGTAACCAGGTCTCATTGCATCCTGTGTAGGATTTTCCACAGTGCCACCTGGCCCCTGTGGTGCTCAAGCACAAAAAGAGGAACCAGGCTGAGCTGAGAAAGTGATGAAGCCCTGACTGGGTCTGCCTGGCGAGGTGTCCTATTTTGACATCTCTTTTTATGGCTACTTTGCAGAGAGTATGAAAATCTGAAAGAGGCGAGGAAGGCCTCAGGGGAGCTGGCTGACAAGCTGCGAAAGGACTTGATCCTCTCCAGAAATAAGGTAACTATTCAAGGAGCAAAAGTTGGAAAAGGAAAGATGGCCCTTTTCTTTACCTAGGTCTTCAGAGCTGGCTCCATTGGGCGGGTGGGTAGCTAGTGGGTCCTGGGGACTGGTTACTGACCCTTATTGGGCATTGGCTCTTGCCCTTTGCCTTGTTCTTTTGGGGCAGCAGATTATGGAGGTAGCCTCCCAGTGATGCACACTCATGGTTCTTTCTGTTCTTCCTAGCTTCTGGTATCTCTCAGCTGAATGGGGAGCACAGGCGCCAAGTATGACAGCTAGAACATGTAATACCAGGCTGAGTTTTGCTCGTAGGCCATCTATTTTCACTTCTGAGATGATGTAGCCACAAGATACAGTATCCAGGGAGCATCTTGACTCCTAGGCAGCCCCACATGTACATTGCCAGATTGAGGCCTCACTCCTGATGTCTGGGGTCTCTCCCATACCTCTAGTTTCTTCCTTTTTTTTTTTTTTCCCCTGGGAAAAAAGGTATATATTTAGAATTAGCCAGCTGGACTCAATTTAGATGATCCCAATTTTGTTGGCAGCATCCAATGCATCATATTCGGGAGCCAGTCGAACATATACCTTCTTCCTTTCCATCAGACCCGATTAGGGTATTGACCTTGGCAACATCAATGTCATAGAGCTTCTTTGCAGCTTGCCTGATTTGGTGCTTTTTGGCTTTGACATCCACAATGAACACAAGCGTGTTGTTGTTCTTGATCTTTTTCATGGCTGACTCTGTGGTCAGGGAGAACTTGATGATGGCATAGTGGTCAAGCTTGTTTCTCCTGGGGGCGCTCTTCTGAGGGTATTTGGGCTGCTTCTGGAGCCGCAGTGTCTTGGGACTGCGGAAGGCAGGTGATATTCATATCTTCTTTTTGTGGCTGTGGATGCCTTTCAGCATGGCCTTCTTGGCCTTTAAATCTTTTGCTTTGGCTTTAGCTTTGGGAGGAGCGGGGACTTCCTTCTTCATCTTTGGTGCCATCTTAGTGAAAAGGCTCACCCCTAGTTTCTTTTGTACTTCTTTTTTTTTTTTTTCTGGTACTGGGAATTAAACTCAGGACGCCGCACTTGGCTATCTCAAGTTGACTTAAGGGTGGGTTTGGGGATGAACCACATACCCTGTGCCTGACTGGGATTACCCAAGCAAGGTGCTGAAGCCATTGAGCTAACCTAAAAGCCCCTCTGCACTCTTTAAGTTGCTCTGGCTATGAACTGGATACAGCAGGCATGGGGAAGAGTATATGGCCACTGTTTATTTAGCTTGTCCTTTATGCCTTGTACTTTCTTTTGTGTTAGGTGGTTTGTTTTGTTTGAGACATGATCTCACTGTAGAGCTTAGGCTGGTCTGAACTTGCTATGTAGCCTGAGCTGGCCTTGAACTCATGGATGGCAATATTTCTTCCTCAGCCTCTCAATTGCTGGGATCACAGGCATGTACCACCACATCTAATTCTCCCTATACTTTCTTGTAGTTGCAGACATTCTGTTCTGAATTGGATGAGACCAAGCTGGAACTAAGGTCAGCTCAGAAGGACTTACAGAATGCTGACAAGGAAATCATGGTGAGGGGCCCGGCAGGATGGCTCAGTGGTCTAAAGTGCCTGCTTGGGAAGGTTTGGGCGGCTTCAGGGACTGCAGTTTGATCCCCGGCACCACGTGCTGCACCAGCCCTGCCCTTGGGGTGGGCTGAGC
>PVJA010012548.1:0-51676 GCA_004027025.1 Myocastor coypus | reverse complement strand
ATTTTCGCATCGTCTTGCAGATGATGAATTATTTTTTCCTGCATTCTGGTTGTTTTTAAAAGATCCTTTCTTACTCTTTCACTGGCTGCAACTGTGTCTTCAAGGTTGGAAACTCTATCTTCATCTTTGTTCATTCGGCTCTGCAAACTTGTGATCGAGGTTTTATTTTCTTGTATATCTCTTTGAAACTGTTTCATGCAATCTATGTCTTTCCTATGTTGCTCTGTCAGGGAGTCCATCACTTTTCTATTCTCCTCTAATTTTTTATCGATGTCTTCTTTAATAGTATTGAAGTCTGTCATTATGGTTATCCTTTCTGTCTCTAATACAGAGATTATTTCTGTTCTGTTCTCCTTTCTACTTTTGTGTAGTTGTTCCCCTACTTGGGATGCTATTGATGTAGGCATGTCTTTGTCAACTTTAGATATTATTTCTGCTCTGATGTCCTCTATACATTTCTCCAGCCATTTTTCCACTTCATGTATTTCTTTTTTTACTTCAGATGTTATCTCTGATCTCAGTTGCTCTATAAGTTTCTGCACTTGTGTGTCTGCCTCAGATGCTACCAATTCAGAGGTTTCAGCTGTATAATTCTCATTTTCTTCCACGATAATGTCTTCTGTATTTGGTTTGGGTGGGCACGGGTCCTGAGATTGCTTCCTACTCCTTGTTGTTATCATTTTGTATGGAAGCGACCTCTGCACTTTGGTGGTGCTATGCTGTGTCTATGGGCGTTTGGTCTGGAGACTCCAAGGTGGTTCTTCTACAGAGGTTCCTGACCCTTGTGTTGGGGCTCTGGCTCCTAGCTTTTGTAAATCCTGGGGGATGTGGTCTGTAGGTGGAGGTTGAGCTTTGGGATTGAGTAGTCCTGGTAGGCTCGTGGACCGGAATGGTTGCCAAACGGGCTATTTGATGGGTTCGGTGCTGGGGCTTGGGCTGGAGGGGTTCAAAAAAAAGGGGGGGGGTTCGGGGAAAGGGAAGGCAGGCCTAGGATCCTGACCCAGCCGGCGCGCAGGCTCAGCTCCCAGAGGTGCGATTTGGGTCTGGGCTGGAATAGGAAGTTAGTGGCGGGAATGCAGAGGCGGGGCAGAGGGGCGCAGGGAGCTTACCCGCGGCGGGCGTGCAGGCTCAGCTCCCAGTGGTGTGATCCAACAAAAGGTTTAGAGATGTGCCTCTGCTGACTCAGTGAAGATATGTAAGTTTTTCTTTTTCGTATACACCTATTTTCCCTCTCTCTCTCTCTCTCTCTCTCGCTCTCTCTCTCTCTCTCTCTCTTTCTTTCCTTCTTTTCTTTTTTTGTATTTAGGACAGCATGTACTGGGTGTATAGGGTCTCACTACAGAGATAAGACTTGCACTGATTCTCCAGCTTTCAGCCTCCCAAGTGCTGGGATTGTAGGCTCGCACCACCATGCCCAGGCTTAGTTGCTGTCTCAGTGTGCCCTGAGGATGGGGCCTGGCACAGCATGCCAGGGATTGAACCTTGGCTGCTATGTCTGCCTAAGCAGGCGCTTTAATCCACTGAGCTATCTGGTCAGTCCTATTTTTAATCATTCATTCATTCATTCATGGTCTGAAGAGATAGCTTAGTAGAATAAGCGCTTGCCAGGTAAATGCAAGGACTTGAATTCAATCCCCGCCCACCCCGAAATCTCTTATTTATTTATTTATTTATTTATTTGGTACAGAGTCTCACTGTGCATGCAACCTCCTAGTGGTTCTTCTGTCTCAGCCTCCCCAACACTGGGATTACAGGCATGCACCACCATACCCAGTTTTGGTGGCTGGCGAGGTGCACCAGGGATTCCAGGGCCAGCACAGCATATGGTACCAGGGATTGAACCCAGGTCCTTGCACTTGTCAGGCAGGTGCTTAGACCACCAAGGTGTCTCCCCATAAATACACCAATTCTTTGTGGTACCAGGGATTGAACTCAGGACCCTGCACTTGCCAGGCAGGTACTTATTCTACTGAGCTATCTCCCAAGCCCTTATACACCAATTCTTGAAGTAAATATTTGCATATATTTCTCATGGGAGTGTAAGGGTGTTTGAAGGGGTGAAATCTTGCTTCCTATTGTGGAAAGACTCATCCTCTTGATCAGTGAGAGCCCTAAAATAACCTGGGCTTTAGGGTCACCTAGAAGCCATGGTAGTTGTAGAACTTCCCTGTTTGGTACAGATCCTAAAATATAACTGTCTGGGACACACAGGGTTACCCCAGAGCAAGAATTCATCTTTGAAACTGACTTAGCTGCCTATGTAGCATGACTCAGTTGCTCCAGAACTATCTTAATTTGATAACTACTTAATTTGAACCAGAAGTCTTGGGTTTGACTCAAAGCCATCTTGGTCTTCAGTGGAGTTGTGGTGTGTATAATGCTGTCAAATTATGTTCATTGTTAGAAGCCAGAAGAAAGGAAGTGACTTGCTTTGCCAACATAAAATACTATAGTACAAGAGGAAAGATTTCAAGAGTTAGTACTTTACTATGCTACTAAAGTAATGTTATAAATATTACTCTAATTGGTTTCACAAAACCATTTTTAAAAGTCTTGAACCCGGGCAGAACTTTAATAACTCTAGGTTGAGTTGGTCTTTTTTCCCTCATTTTCTCTTAGCCTGTATCATTACTCTAATGGCTTTAAAGCTATCATTTCATTTCTTAAAATTCTCTTTCATAAGAACTGGACATCAGCAGCAGTTTTCTTTAAATCTGTATCAGATGATCACTTGGTTTAAATGCATAAAAGGTAAGGAAATTGAACAGGAAACTATTTGCTTTGATGTAATAAAGAATGTTCCTTTCATCTGAAAAGCATCTGACATTCATGGAACAGTGAACCTGTCTTTGAATTGTATGTAAATGAGAACATTGGAGTGGATGAGGTTATGTTTGACTCTGGGCATGTTTTAAATTCTCACAGTTCCCACCAAACTGTTTTTATTTGCATCACTTATTATTCTAAAGGGTTATGTTCTTTTTTGAGGATCTTGTGGAAATCTTACTGGATAATCTGATCTGTCACATTAAAACCTAAGATTGTTACTCTAAGGAGAGGAGAAAGTAAATATAGTAAAGGAGTGGAGAAAGATTTGAAGTGGTAGATCAAAATGAGAAGACCAGGTGTGTTTTTCACAAAGATTTGTGGGAAAATAGAACTACGTAGTACTTCCTGCAACTTCAGGATTTTATGGTTGCATAAAGTTTTTTTTTTTTTTCTTTTCTTTGTATGGTGTTAGAGATTGAACCTAAGCCCTTGCTAGTGATAAGCAAGCACATAGCTCCAACCTAAGAGTTTTTTGGGGATTCCATAGTGGGATATAAATAGAACTTTCCAACTGGTTATCATAGACTATTCGGGCAAATTTGTACTTTAGGTTCTTCCTTCCATCCCTAGAAACTGCCCCCTGTGCCTTAAAAGGCAGCAGCAGGGAGTGGAAAACACATGCCACTTGTTAAAACCATGGGCCTGAATAGGAGGCTGGAGGCTGCTGTGTGATATTAGATTTCTGTCCTTAACAAATTTAACACCTTCCCTAGCTATGTTATGGTAGTACTATGAGGATCTTGAGAACAGATAAGTGATGCTTTACAAATGCAAAGTATAATTTCATTAGGAAAGCAGAGAATAAAATTGGAAAATACCAAATATTTAGCAGGAAACAGCCAAAGTTTACTTTCCCTTTTGACCCAGGCTTTAGAGTGTATACTTGGGAATTGAAAGCAAAACAAATATGTAGGTGTTAGGGACAGGATGGGCAGAGTTTGGTGGAGGTGAAAGTGGAAGCTTTAAATATGCCTGTGCTTTGATCTTAGGACAGTGCTAATTTGGACTTAGCTCAGATCTCAGAAAATTACTGTGAAAAGCAGCATAACAATAGAAGGTCATTTTCTCAAGCTCTCAGGTTGCTTTCAGTCTGGTATGTGGTTAGATCCACATGTAGCATGGAGCTAGCTATAAACTGCTGTAGGTTGAAGCCTACTGTTGGGCTACAGGGGTTATCTATAGCTAATGCTTGCGACCTTTCATTTCTCTTGTTTTTCTGTGTATTTGCTCTCTTAATTTTCCCTGCTGACCCACTCACTAGTTGTGTGTACTAATAGTACTGGCAGTGAGGATCAGCCTGTATAGTTATGCAGGCTGAGGATAAAGAGTGAGAAATACAAAGGCAGTTCTTCAATTAGTCATTAGATTTTAGTCGTTTTTTCCCCCCTCTCATCTTTTTTGAGATAGGGTCTTGCTATGTAGCTCAGGCTGGCCTTAAACTGACAATGATCCTTCTGCCTCAGCCTCCCAAGTATTGTGATTGCAGGCATGTACCACCACTCCCATCTTAAAATGTGTTATGTACACATCCTAATGCCCATGATAAATGTGATCATTATGTACAGCAAACATATACTTAAAAAAAAAATAGGTGTTAAAAAAAGAATCTTCTGTATAATGTTGAATGGAAATGGTAAGAGTAGGTGACTTTTGGTTTTATTAATTTTTTTCTATTTTCCTAATTCATTGATTTCTTGGTACATTTTAATTTTATTTATTTATTTATTTATTTATTTTTTGAACTCAGGACCTTGTGCTTGCCAGGCGAGCACTTATTCTACTGAGCTATCTCCCTGGCCCAAATTCACTGACTTCTTTTTTTTTTTTTTAAACTTTGTTTACTTATTTATTTAATGGCCGGCTCAGCCTGCCATGGGCGTAAGGCTGGTGCAGCATGTGGTGCTGGGGATTGAACCGAGGTCTCTGCAGTTGCCTAAGTTTTCCTAAGCAGGCGCTTTAGACCACTGAACCATCTCACCGGCCCTCACTGACTTCTTATTCAAGCTGTTTGTTTTGTGATGGGAATGCAGGACCTTATAAATGGGAGTCAAGCACTCTTTCACCAGATTACATCCACTGCTGTTACTTATGCTTACACTTTTTCTTTTACTTTTGAGACAGGGTCTTGCTATGTAGTCTAGGCTGGCCTTGAACCCACTGTGTACCACAAGCAGGCCTTAAACTTGTGGCAACTCTCCTGCTTCAGCCTCTAGAGTGCTGGGGTTATAGTGTGCTCTGTTACATCTGGCTTCTTTTTATTTGATGGAGAAATTTAGATCATTGACTTGAGACTTTTCTTTTCCCTAATCCAGACAGTTAAAGTTAGAAATTTCTGTCTAAACACTTTATATAGCTGTATCCATAAACTTTGATCATCTATGGTTTTTTAGTTTGTTTGCTTTTATGGTGCTAGGAATTAATCCTGGGCTCTTGAGCATGTAAACTATATGCTGTACCACTAAGCTATATCCCCACCTCTTGCTGTATTTTTATGTTTATCCAATTTTTTAAAAACTTTGGTTTGTTTATTTATTTATTTTTATGGCCGGCTCAGCCTGCCCTGAGGGCAGGGCTGGCACAGCATGTGGTGTCAGGGGTTGAACTGTGGTCCCTGCAGCCACCTGGAGGCGCTTTAGACCACTGAGCCATCCTGCCAGGCCCCTGTTTGTCCAATTTGAAGTAGCTATTTTTATTTATTTATTGACCATCATTTCATTATATATGTATGTTTCCTGATTTTAGAGTATTTGGAAATTCTTTTAAGTTTCTTTTTCTTTTTGATTTTCAGTTCAATTCCACTGTGATAAAGAGCATGCCATGTGTGATTTTAATCCCTTTAATGTTACTGATGCTTGTTTTAATTTTACTGACATTTGGCCTACCTTATGATTTAACCTGAAGCATGGGATAGTACTTAAAGAGAAAGTCTATTCTATTTTAATTGCCTGAAGTGGTCTACAGATGATAGTTAGGTCAGGCTGATTGACAGTACTATTCAAATTTTGTATATCCTTGCTCATTTTCTGTTTGGCTGATATACTAATTGTTGAGAATGGGATATTGAAGTCTTAAATATGTGATTGCATGTTCTCTCTGCTCAGTCTTCCGGGTACTTGAGATCGTGTGTACTCTCGCATCCAGCTCTTCTAAGCATTATTTTGAGTTACCTATTTCTGCCTCCAATTCTGTCAATTTTTATTCATTGTATTTTGAGGCTCTAATACTGAGCTACATTCCCAGCCCCTTGGTGAGCTTTTAAAAACTATTTTTCTTTCTTTCTTTCTTTTTCTTTTTCTTTTCTTTTTTTTTCTTTTTTGTCTTTTTGAGACAGGGTCTCGCTATGTAGTTCAGGCTGGCCTTGAGCTCACTTTTTGTAGCCCAGGCTGGTCTCGAACTCACACCGATCCTCCTGCCTCAGCCTCCCAAGTGCTGGGATTACAGGCATGTACCAGCACGCCCTGCTTAAAAACTATTTTTCTTGAGTTATATTTTTAGTTGTTAATTTAAAGATTGCAAAATATATCTTGTCATAATGCATTACAGATTGATAACAAATCATTTCCAAATATAATCACATTGTTCCATTAGATCTCTTTGATTTCTTCTTTCCCTTATGGTATTAAGTCATCTATATTTCATCTTTATATAAGTCCAATACTAAATTCTGTAGCTATAGACAGACAGATAGATAGATAGATAGATAGATAGACAGACAGATATAGATACACACACATAGGTACTTTTTAAAAGTTTTTAAAAATGTATTTGGTATAGGGTCTTGCTATGCAGCTTGGACTCGTAGTGGTCAACTGATAGTGATCCTGTGTCTCCTCAGCACTGAGATTACAGGTGTGCACCACCAAGTTGATCTTGGTGGCTGGCTCAGCCCACCCCAGGACAGGTTCCATGGAGTATGTGGTGCTGTGCTTGTCTAAGCAGGTGCTTATACTGCTGAGCTATCTCACTGGCTCTGTATTTGCCTTTTAAGTGAGTTAGCTATAGTAGTTTGAATGTGGATTATCCCCCAAAGCTTATATGGTGGGGGGCTTGGTTGCCACTGATGGCCTTTGGGAAAATGGTTGGATTAATCACTTTAATCCACTGATCCTCTGGAAAGTGATTAATGGATTAATCCATTGATGAATTTATAGCTCGATGGGGTAGGACTTAACTAGATGAGTTAGGTCATTGAGAGGTATGACTTTGAAGGCTTTATGTTACTTAGCCCGTTTCTGTTCCCTCTGCTTCCTGCTTGCCGTGGGATGTGGACCTTTCTCCTACCATTCCCTTAATTTTCCTCACCAAAGCCCTATAGCAATGATTCTCTCACTGTGCACCAAGACCTCTGAAACTGTGAGCCTAAATAATTCTTCTCTTTTTTAAATTGGTTATATCAGGTATTTTGTCACAAAGATGGCAAACTAAAATATGGGAAAAACTTGATTAATGTTTTATAGTTACTGATGTAGTTACTGTTATTAGCCTTCTTTATTCCTTCATGTTCAAGTTACCATCTGGTGTTCTTCTATTTCTATCTTGAAGAACTTCATTAGTATTTCTTATAAGGCCATCGATTAGCTCAGCCTTTATTTATCTAGAAATATCTGTATTTATGTTACATTTCAGATTTGTTTTTGAGGTAGTGTCTCACTACCTAGCACAGGCTGGCCTTGAACTCATTTGTGTAGCCCAGTCTGATCTTGAATTCACAGAAATCCTCCTGCCTCAGCCTCATGAGTGCTGGAATGATTGGATGTAGTCAAGATTTTTTCTGTTTTTTTACTGTTAGCATTTTAGCTATAAGCCCGGCGTGGTGGCCATGCCTATAATCCCAGCACTTGGGGATGAGGCAGGAGGATCAGTGGAAGTTCTAGACCAGCCTGGGCTACAAAAGTGAGCTTAATGCCAGCCTGAACTGCATAGCGAGACCCTATCTCAAAAAGACAAAATAAATAATAATAATAATAATAATAATAATAATAATAATAATAATAAAGACAGAGGTAAGCCCCGGGGTTCAAACTCCTGGCCTCTGTGCCTGCTTGCAGGTGCCTTAATCCACCGAACTATTTGGCTGGCCCTCCTCTGATGACTTTTATTACAATTACTATATTATACTTTTAAACTCTAGGATCTTTATTTTGTTCCCTTTTTATAATTTCCTTTTAATTCTCTATTTGATGAATCATTTATCTTACTTTCTTTTAATTCTTTAAACATAGATTCCTTCAGTTATTTGAACACTTAACATAGCTAGTTTCAAATCTTTTTCAAGGCCAATATTTGGTGCCCTCAGAGTTGTTAGTGATGGCCCTTTTTCCTCAATATAGTTCCCAACACTTTGTTTCTTTGTATGTCTCATATTTCATTTTAAAAATAGAAATTTTAGTTAATGTATTGTAGGAACTCTGGATTATAACCACCTTTCAGAAAGTATGGGTTTGTTGGTTGCTTTTATTTGTGACTTGCATGGGTTAATTCTAAAGATATAAAAAGCCTAAGGTGCGCAGTCTTCCTGTAATTTGTAAGGGGTCTATGTGTGGATTGAGGACCACATTCAAAATTCAGGCATTTATTTATTTATTTATTTATTTATTTGTCTATCTATCTATCTTTTTGAGATAGGGTCTCACTATGCAGTTCAGGCTGGCTTTGAGCTCACTTTCGTAGCCCAGGATGGTCTCGAACTCACACCAGTCCTCCTGCTTCAGCCTCCCAAGGGATTACAGGCATGTGCCACCACACCCGGCTGCAAAATTCAGGCATGTAGGCATGTAGAAGTCAGCATTGGTTTTTATTCCTGTCAGGAATCCCTTGCTTCCTCTGTGTTTACACTTGGCTTCACTTAGCCAGAGGTGCATACAGAACAGGGGCCCTTTCCCATTTTTAATACATGTGTTCTGTCTTTCAGGTCATAGGTCTGTTGAAGTTTGTCATTACCACTGTACCTCTTATTCTTTGACTCTGCCTGTCAGGTTTTGGTTAGTATGCTGATTTACCACTTGGTCACAACCAGTATTGCAACCTCAAGTTAGCTGAAAGGTTGACCTTTTATAGTTTTCCATGATCACTCATCTATGACAGTGCCCTTGGGCACCTACTCTACTCTAAATCAGGTCAATGCTTCTTGCAGTAGAGCTACCAGTTTTCACAGCTCACCCTCCCTGCACACACTTTGTAGGTCTGCCCCATGATGGAGATGTGGTGAGGAAAGAGGACACCTCAGACCGAACCCACAGACTGCATTATGCCAACTCAAGGTTCATTACTTTTTCTGAATAAATACTTCTTAATATGCCTTTGGTAAAGTTCCAGCCCTGAAAAGGTTGTTTTTGACAAACTTGTCTAGTTTTCTAGTTGCTTTCTGGGGAGAGGTTTTCCCAAAATTTTTACTGCATTTCCAGAAGCTTGCCCCTGCTTCCAAGGCCTTTTTCTATATATTTGGGGTTGCCCCCTCACATCCTATCTTTCAAGCTTATTATAAAGATTGAGCATTACAAAAAATATATGAAATAGAAGTGAAAAATCTTTATTAGTCTATCTCTTAAAGATAGTCATTGTTGCTAAGTTAGTGAATTGCTTTCCAGATGTACTTTAATCATTATATTTTTAGTTGCTTTACTTTACCAAAATCCCTTTACCCCTTACTGTAAAAGTTCCTAATTTAGAGGCTTCTTTTAGTTCTCAACCAGGGCTGGGGATATAGCTCAGTGGTATAAGTGCCTGCCTGGCAAGCACAAGGTCCTGAGTTTGATCCCTAGTGCCGCAAAAAGATTAAAAAAAAAAAAAACCTATTTCAGTTCTTTCCATTCAGAGAGATGAATTTAATTAGTAGTAATTAGTTTGAATAAAAGACCAGTAGCCTTCTCTTGGCAAAGTAAAATACAGCAAGTGGTGTAATTTTTATGTTCAATGTAAACTAAGGTCTGAAGGAATTAGAAGTACTCAAGCCAGGAATGATGGCCTATTGCTATAATCCCACCCATCTGGGAGGCTGAAGTAGAAGGATTGCAAATTTGAATCTTGTCTGGGAAATTTAGTGATTTAGCGAGATCCTGTCTCCTTCTCCTCCTCCTGTATATAAACATACACACATACACACACACACACACCCCAATTTATCTCTGGTTGTAGTTACTGATCATCCTTATTTTTTCCTTATGCTTTATTTGGGTTCTTTTAGATTGTTTCCAGAAAAAAAAGTAACATTGAGCCAGGCGTGGTGGCACACGCCTGTAATCCCAGCACTCGGGAGGCTGAGGCAGGAGGATTGGTGCGAGTTCGAGACCAGCCTGAGCTACAAAAGTGAGCTCAAGGCCAGCCTGAACTGCATAACAAGACCCTGTCTCAAAAAGACAAAAAAAAAAAAAAAAAAGTAACATAATGAGAAATTATAATTTTATAATGAGAAAACATTTTTTTAAAAAAGGTAATGTTATTTAATCTCCTAAAACCCTTCATAGCTGCAGGAAAAAGAAGATTAAGATGAGGTGAACTACTGCTATACTCTCTCTCAAGTAAATGATTGGTTAACAAAAAGATTTTTAAAAAGGGTATTAATTGAGAATAAGAGACTAGGCGAAATACCATAGGCTTGACAGGATACAATTTTGTGCATCCTTAGATTCCTAAATGTCTGTGTAAAAATATGTAACTGTTTTTATCACAATATGTAGAGATTTATTAGAATATCAATGATTGAAGGAAAATACCAATGTCAAACTAAGGCTAAGATGTATAATATTTAGAAAGGCAGTGAGGTTGAGTTTAATTACTTATGTTATGAAGTAATTGTATCATGGAATTTTTCTGCTGGAGGATTGAGAATGTAAGTTAACAGACCAAAAATTGGAGAAAAAGAAGGGCTACAAGGATAGCCATCATTTTGGCTCTAGCCCCTTAAGGTCAGTGAGGACTCAGGACATAAGAGAACCTGTGCTGTAATATCCTATAACTCAGGGGTTTCCCAAATTTTCTGGTCAAGGAGATTATGGGACCTCAGAGGAAAGGGATAAGTGAAGTATAGTGTGCCTAGGGAGAGTCACTTTGGGAGAAAACGTTCTCTCAGGCTTTCACAGAGAGCAAATTGGTCAAGCATTGGCTGTGACTCATCCCAATGGCTGACACTGACAACAGTTCTACAAAGCACTGCACATGGTTCCAAAGTTAATCCTGAGGAGATTTGACCCTGGAAAATACAAATGATGAAAGTTTTGTTAGACAGGTCATGCTTTGGCTTGCACTTGATCACCCAACAGAAAAGCTTAATTACAAGACATAAAACACAGACGTAGATTAGTACGATGAACTGTAAGAGGCTTAAATCAATAGCCTTCAACATTGCCAGTTTCACCAGTAACCCACTGCAATTATGAAACATTGGATTATACATACAAGTACTTCCTCCTAGTTCAAAGAGAAGAAAACTTTTTCTTCTCTTCTTCTTTTTTCTCCCCCCCACTTCAGAACCAATATTGATTAGAAAATTTGTCATAATATTTGTGAGGACAACAATATGCAGTGTCTCAGCTATTGCGAATGTACTACTAACATGTTTTAAAGCTCTCATATTGTTATCTCTTATTAAAAGTAATTAAAAAAAAAGATGAGGTGAACTACCTGATGTGCTGGCCCTGCCCCCAACCCCCACGCTGAACAGGCAACTAAGTTCAGACATGGTGGCATAAGCCTCTAATTCCATCACTGGGAGGCTGAAAACAAGAAGATCACTAAGAATTCGAGCTGCTTATTCGCACAAAATTTAAAACATAATAATAATGAGGTGAGACTCATTCATGTAAGTAAGTAATCTGAAAGAACCCAGAACTTAGCCAAACTTCCACTAGGGTGAGCCACATGTTAGTGGCAGGCCTGGCCCTCAGAGGATTTATACCTGGGGATCCCAGGGCCTGAGGTTGATATGGCAGCTGTAATGATGTTGCTTCAGAAATGGCAAATATTGGGATGGCGAGATAGGGATGGCCATCTTGTCAGTGGGATAGGATAAAATGTGTGTGTAAAACTGCTTATCTTTGGCCATTGAATATCATGCTCAGCTATGACAGCAATGCATTTATTGAAGTCTAGTGCTGAGTGCTATTGATGCACGGATGAATCTGAGTGTCAGTCATTCTGTCCCAGAAGATCATATGCTGCTTCCCAATGTTGGTTCCCAGAAGCCATATTTGACATCAGAATTACCTAATGACTGATTGTGACTCCCGGGAGAACTAATACCCCTTTAAACTTGGCTAGGAAAGCTTCTGGGCATGTAGTAGATGTACAGTAAATCTTCTGAGATTTCATGTTATGGAAATAACTCAGGAAAACAGGTATTGCAGATTTTTCTGAAGGGAGATGCTGAGAGGGCAATAGTCTGTGGGTAAACTCAATTTGCTTCTGTTGGTTACAGGTGCTTGTACTACAGACCCAAAACTGGTTGAGAGCTCTCTACAAGGATGTTTTAAACCTTTCTTGTTGAGGGCATCAAGGAAATTGTTTCAAAGCCATTTGCCAGAGACACCCAGTGAAACAGTCATGGCTCAAGGAACTCATACCAGCTCTGTCACTCTCTGGGGCATTAAGGAGTTCCTCCTGTAGGAAGAGATACTTTTGTGTTGCAAGTGCATTATATCCCAAGCTGCCAGAGGCTTCTTCCCTTATGAATTATGCTCAGTAAAGTGAGGTTTCTTCCTTCTGCCCTTCAGTGTGTGGGAGATTGGTCTTGAAGAATGAAACTAACTGCCCATTTGGGTCTTCTCTCTTTTGCTTTGTGTTTCTTTCATTTTTTTTAGACCCTACTTTCAGCCTCTTTCTGATCTTCCACCATTTAAGATGTGGGTATATTACTGAATTTCATTTACCAAAAATGATTTGTTAAGGTTGCTTGACATAGTGACATAAAACCCTGAAGAAAACCTAAAATCTCCATAATCATTATATGACATATGAGTTCTTCTGCATAACTTGATTATTTAAAACTGTGTGTTTAATTAGGGCTATAGTTTCCATTAACAGGGGAGCTTCCTGTGTCTAATATCTTCAACAAGAAGGTTTTTCAAATGCACAAAGAATAATCTTAAAAATTGTAGTATAGTTGGGCATGGTGGTGCATGCCTGTAGCATTTGGGAGGCTGAAGCAGGAGGATTGCTGTTTGAGACCAGCCTGGGCCACAAAGTAAGTTCAAGTCCAGCCTGAATTGCATAGCAAGACCCTGTCTCACAAAAAAAAAAGAAAACAAAAGAAAAGAAAGGAAGGAAGGAAGGAAGGAAGGAAGGAAGGAAGGAAGGAAGGAAGGAAGGAAGAATTGTAGTGTAGCAGGCCTGGTGGTGCAGACCTGTAATCTCACACTTCAGAGGCTGAGGCAGGATGTTAGATGTGATTTTGAGGTCAGGCTTGGCTACATAATGAGTACAAGGTCAGCCTAAACTACATACTGAGACCTTGTCTCAAAAAATTATAAAGATACAGTCAGAATGGATGTTGTTTTAGAAATTCACCCTTAGAGGTTTTAGTTTTATATATTTTTTATATTTTATATTTTATACAACACTTGAGAAAATAAGACATTTTTAAACCCTGTTTCCATTTTCACATGCTGTAAATATGTAAACAAAACTGGTATTCTTGTTTGGGGTGGAGGGAATGAGGGAGGAGGAGACTGTGGCAGAATCTGTAATCTAGTTCTGGTCATCAGTATTTTCATGTGTTTCCTGATATTGTTTCTGCTATTTAAAAAATTAATTTCACAAATATGTGCTCAATAAATATCATGTGCAGTGTTCTATTCTCAACTCTAGATACTTCTATCAACAAAACTTGACACTAAGCTCTGCTTTTTTAAAGCCATTTATAATAAAATTAGGGAATCAAAATCAACACACTATTAGAATAATGTGTAATGGTAAGTGCTTTGAGAAAATAAAGCAGTGAAGGACAGAAGGTGGTGGGGTAATGGTGAGGATGAAGGAGGGATTTGGGGGAATAGGGCAAGAAGTGACCTCATGCTGGTGGTCACAGTTGTGATCAGAGATACCAGGTTAAAGATAGGATCTTCCTATGTGTTGTTCAGTCTGCCTTGAAAACACTGTGTAGCCCAGGCTGGCCTTGAACTCACAGTTATCCTCCTGCTTCTGCCTCCTGAATGTTGAACTACAAGAGTGTACCATCAGATACTGCAAATTTATGAAATGCTATTTTATAACCAGGAAAGAGTTGTTTGTGAGCTGTCTGAAGCAAAGAACTTTTGAAGTTGGCATTGGCAGGATGTTGTGCAATTGGGCTCCCTGGCTATTTCTCAACCCTTGCATCTGATGTGAACCACAGCTTTGCAATCATTCCCTGTGCCATCCAAAAATATTTGTGACCTTGTTGGTTGACAGTTTTGTAAATGTTATTTTAAATCTCCAAGAAAGGGAAACATCAAAGTGCAGGCTGTCCATTCCTGCCCTTCTTGATACACACACACAGCTGCACAATACAATCAACCATTGTGGTGACACGTGCACCCCTGTTATAAATAGTTGGAAAGCTTGCACGTGGAATGCTACAGATGAAGGGCAAGTGTGCTGAGAATGAATGCCAACTACTATTTCTGTTAAAAGCCCTTCTCAAAGATCAATATTATTTTTTGTTTCACTGACTGAATTAAAAAAATAACAGCGAAAGAACTGCCAAACTTAACTGTTTCCTCTATTCTAATCCAAATTTATGTCCTCTCTTTAGTATTAACTGTAGGTATATCTGTGTTCATTTAGTAATGGTTGCCCAATGCCCCAATTCATTGCATTTAAAAATACTGTATGAGTGGGCTGGAGATGTAGCTAGTGGGCTGGGGATGTAGATCAGTGCTAGAGTATTTGCCTAGCATGTGCAAGGCCCCAAGTTCAATCCCTAGTACCACCAAAAAAGAAAAAAAAATGAAAAATACTGTATGGCTTGCTTTTTAAATGTCCGACTTATGGATCATATGCATATGGATGTGGAGTGACTCACAATCAGAAATGCGTGCTTGGGGAATATATGTTTATTCCTTATATTAGCTGTTATTTTAAGAATTTTTTGTTGTAGTTTTTGTCTGACATATCAAAGCATCTTTAAAAGCTTTACCATTCATTTAATAGCTTTTTTTAGTGTTTGTCTATTAAAAAGTACAGTATGAGATTCTTGTTAGCCTAACAAAGTCTCTGTTCTTCTTTGTGCAACTGAAGAACAGCATAATGTCAAAAAGAAATACAATTAGTGTGTGACTTAATAAGTCTGAACTATTTAGCTGAAATATGAGTACATTATAGTAATTTACCTTATTAAGTTAGTGTGTTAAAGGAAATTTTAGTATAGTAGAAAAAGCCATGTGAAATATTTTGAGATCCAGGTGTGGAGGTGCATGTCTACAATCCTAGCACTCTGGGAGGCCGAGGCAGGAGGATTACAAATTTGAGCCTAGTAATGGCAATTTTGCAACTTTGAAAATTTCTATATTAAAAAAAAGAGAGACTGGGAATTTAGCTCAGTACAGAGGCCTTGTGTTCACTTCTCAAAACAACATAAACCAAAGCATCCTTTGCTATATTAGTTTTCTGTGGCTGCTGTAACAAAGTAGTTAAAACTCAGATGGCTCAAAAGATCAGAAAAGTATCACAGTTCAGGAGGCCAGAAGGCAGTTAAGAGGCTGGAAGAATTGGTTCTTTCTGAGTCTCTGAAGGAGACTCTGTCCCTCTCCCAGCTTCTCTGGGTCTTCTGGCCTTCTCTGATGCTCCTTCCTTGGTTTATAACTGTATCCTTCCAGTTTCTGCCTCTCATATACCTTTGTGCTTTGTGGCTCTTTGTGTCCTTTCGTGTCTCTAAGACATTGTATGTTTAGAATGCATTGTAATCCAGTAGAATCTTATGTTTATCCTTAGTTAATTACATTTATAAAGACCCTATTTACAAATAAGGTCACAGGGCTGGGGATATAGTTCAGTGGCACAAGCACTTCTCTGGCAAGTGCAAGGTCATGAGTTTAATTCCCAGTACCAAAATAATAGTAATAATAATAATAATAATAATAATAATAATAATAATAATAATGGCACATTCTGAGTATCTATATGGCTGTGAGTTTGTGGGGGATTCAGCCTACTACATATATCTTGTATTGAACATACTTGCTGAGTACCTGTATTTGAGGATTTATGAGGCACAAGCAACGTACTACAGATAGGATATTCTGAGAAAGTGACAGAGCCTTTTCCTCAACAGGTTTGTGATATTCTGTGTCACTCCTGTCCCTTTTTCTTTGAGACAGGGTCTCACTGTATAATGCAGGCTGGCCTTGAACTCATAGTCATTTTCCTACCTCAACTATGTATTAGCATTACAGGCATGGGTCACCATGACCAGCTTTTTTCTTCTCTCAAGGTTGCTGAACAAATACCATTTAGTAAGATAAGGAGAATCCACCTACACAAAATTCTTTAATATTACTATTTTTTTAATGTATTTGGTATAGGACCTGTAGGGTGTTCAGGGTCTCACTATATAGATTGGACTTGTAGTGATCCTCCTGTTTTCAGCCTCCCAAGCATTGGGATTACAGGTGCACATCACCACACCCAATCTCAATCTCCTGTCTCATCATGCCCCAAGGGTGGGGCCAGCACAGAACACCAAGGATCAAACCCCTGCTGCTGTGCTCTGCCTAAGCAGGTGCTTTAGTTCCCTGAACTATCTGGCTGGCCCTCACAAAATTCTTTCTAGCTGTCTTATTAAATTAGACTCTTTAGGGGCCCGGCAGGATGGCTCAGTGATCTAAAGCCCCTTCTTGGGAAAGCTTGGAGCCGGGCATGGTGGCACACGCCTGTAATCCCAGCAATTGGGAGGCTGAGGCAGGAGGATCGATGTGAGTTCGAGACCAGCCTGGGCTACAAAAGTGAGCTCAAGACCAGCCTGAACTGCATAGTGAGACCCTGTCTCAAAAAGACAAAAAAAAAAAACAAAAAAAAAGAAAGAAAGAAAGCTTGGGCAGCTGTGGTTCAATCCCCGGCACCACATGCTGCGCCAGCCCTGCCCTCAGGGCAGGCTGAACTGGCCATAAAAATAAATAAAAACAAACAAACAAAAGTTCTGAAACAAGAAAAAAAAACAACAACAACAAAAAAACAAAGTAGACTCTTTATAGAGTTGTCACCTGACAAGTATGACCTGTACTGTGTGGTTGGGTATCCAAGACCCTCTTACGTTGGCCACTGGGAAAGGTATATCTAACAGCTGCTTTCCCTCAGCTCCACAGCTCTCTCCTTGTGTTTCTTGCATTGCCTCCTCAGGGCCCAGTACATAGTAACAGAGCATGGCTGTGCTCTAGAAGCACAGAAAACAAAGAATTCCTTTTGAAAATTAAAATTATAAATTTCACATGCCTCTTCACAGTCACTCTGAGGTAAATGCCAAGAATCTTGTACCTGATGGAAATGTTATGCAGTGGACTCCTGTCTGATGTAACCTTGGCAGTGGCACTCCATGACCTGCTTTTGTTTTCTGTGAAACAGAAAGGATTATGCCAGTGCTGCCGTGAGGAGGCTCTTGTGTGAGATCTGTGACTTCACATGGGCTCATGACTGAAGATAGTTACTCCTACTGAGCAATTCCTTAGGAATGCTGAGCAAATGAGGTATTTTTGGTATCCTAAATTTAATATATACTAAATGTATAGTACAGTTTTAGTAGCACAAAGAATTCCCAAATACACTTCACTCAGATCCTCTAAAATAGTGTTCTGTATTTTTCTCTCTTTCTAACCATGTGTAGACACACATAATGCTCATGTACATGTCACACACCCTTTTTTTCTGAGTTGTTTCAGAATAGGTTGCAGATGGTGCTTCTAAATATATGGTAGTTCTTAAAGACAGACACTCTTCTGTACCATCACTGTATCCCTACGTAAGTGATGACAACACCTAACCCATAGCCCCTCTGTGTTTTGTCAGCTGTCCCTAGAACACCCTGTAGAGATACCACAGCCAGTCCAAGGTCACATGACCCATGAACCATTCCAGCTCTGTAGTCTCTCTCAATTTGTGACAGTTCCTTCAGCATTGTCTTTCATGACCTTGACATTTTTGAAGACACTTCATTTTGTTGGATGTCCGTCAATTTGAGTCTCACTCATTTTCCCCTATGACTAGATTCATATTGCAGTTTTGTTTGGAGTATTGTAGAAGGTGGCTGCGCGGTTCCTGCAGCCGCCCAAGCTTTTCTAAGCAGGTGCTTTAGACCACTGAGCCACCCTGCCGGGCCCTGTCAGATTTCTTGAGATAACTGATTTTCATAATTTGAGGGGATATCTATCAGGTTTCTTTCTTTATCTCTCTCTCTCTCTTTTTTTTTTTTTTTTTTAGGGAAGGGGCTACAACTTGGAGTGGTTCTCAACCTTTCTAATGCCATGACCCCACAATACAGTTCCTCATGTTGCAGTGACCCCAAACCAAAAAATAATTTTGGTGGCTACTTCAAAACTGTAATTTTGCTACAGTTATGATTCAGAATGTAAATACCTGATATGCATTATGTATTTTCCGATGGCTTTAGGCAACCTCTGTGTTTTGGTCAATCGACCCTTGCCAGGGTCACGACCCAGAGGTTGAGAACTGCTGGCAGGATGCTCCGTGTCTCACTACTAGATTGGACTCATATGATCCACTTGTTTATAGCCTCCCAAGAGCTGGGATTGATTATAGGTGCATGTCACCACTCCCAGTCTCAACTGCCTGATCATCACGCCCTGGGGGCTGGAGCAGGGCCAGCAACCCCCAGGCCCTGTGCCTACTTGCAGGCTCTTTAATCTGCTGAGCTATTTGGCCAGTCTGCTATCAGGTTTCTTTTACTGTAAAAATCACTATTAGCATTTTAATTATTAATTAAATGTACTAGTTTTTCTAATAAAAAGATTTAATTAGAAAATGAGAAAAATGGTAAGGGACTTCAGGTCAATCCTTGACAAGGGAGAGTAAGAAAGATAGAAAAAGCTTTTACCACTTTCTTTTAACATCCTTTGATGTCTACGGCCATATCACCCTGAATGCGCCCGATCTCGTCTGATCTTGGAAGCTAAGCAGGGTCGGGCCTGGTTAGTACTTGGATGGGAGAACATCCTTTGATGATTCTTGCCTGAATCAATTAGTATAGTGATTGCCAAATGGTGATTTCATAATTGTATTATTCCTTTGATATTTATTAGTTGATGTCCTAATGTAAGAGTTAGCTTGACTGCATGCATTTCTTCCTTTTTCTATAATCCTGCTTCCACTTCTGCCATATTTTCTCACTTTCTCTCTCTCTCTCTCCCTTCCTTCCTTTCATTCATCTGTTTTTGAAGAGACTCATAGATTTCTTTTTCACTCATTGGGTTTAATCCATTACTAGCATCATTTGCTTTAATGCTCATGTTGTCCCAGGTTTGGCCAGTAGGAGCCCCTTCACACTGGTTTCTGTGTCCTTTTAATGTGTTCATATCATTCTTCATGCACTCCTTTATTGTTTGACACAGCCCATCTTGAACATTTCTTGCCATGTTAGAATAAGCCATGGTTTCCTTTCATGGAGAACAGTATTTAGAAACAGAGATCTATGCACCAGGTATTTTCATTGCTACTAGGGTATCATGGCAGTTATACCTTTCTCAGTGGATATAGGATTTATTAACTATACATGTTGTGGTGGTTGAACTTTAATTGCCAACCTGATCGATTTGGAAGCCATCTAGGGTGTTAGTAAAGTATACTTCTCTGTGTATGTCTGGGAGGGCCAAGGAAGTGTAACTTTTGGCAAAGTATCTGGGCCTTGGACCCTATCCTCTCTGGTACTATTTCTCTTCTCAGCTTCCTGGCCACTATGAACTAAGTATCTTTGCTCCACCACATCCTACTACAATATTTCTGCATTGGAGCCAGCTGACCTTGGACTGAATAGTCTGAAACTACAAGTAGAAAAATAAACCTTTCCTCCTTTATATTGCAGGTATCAGGTATTCGGTCTAGCAGTGTAGTGCATATACTTCCCATCCATACATATTTGTTCATGTATGTACATGTATACACATACATTTATAATTTCATGTCTACTTAGATAGCTATGAAATCTATGATAAATTCATATTACATGGTTCATTTTAATTTTAACCCATACACCAATTCTGCCTTTCTTGTCTAACAGTTAGAGTGACAGACATCCTCTGTGATCTTCACCACTTTTACTCATTTGCTCACTTCCTTTGAAGGTCGTCAGTCTCCTGTTCTGAGGCCAGCTGGAGATCCTGGCCTTCAATCCCCAGCCCTAGCAGTGTGGCTAGGCCACAAGGTCCTGCCCCCATCTTTGCTTTCCACTGTGGGCAAGTTTCAATCTATATTTTTGCCTTAGAAAGAGATTCTATTAGTGTAGCCGGCGTGGTGGCACACGCCTGTAATTCCAGCACTTGGGAGGCTGAGGCAGGAGGATCGGTGTGAGTTCGAGACCAGCCTGAGCTACAAAAGTGAGCTCAAGGTCAGCCTCAACTGCATAGTGAGACAGAAAAAAAAAAAAAAGAGATTCTATTAGTGTAGGGATACTTTTTTATGACAGTGGCCTAAATGTAATATGCCCAACACAAATTGAGACTGATTTTTCTAAGTCATATTGGATGGTTTTGATATTGTGAAGAGCCTCCTTTGGCAGAAGAACCATGGCAATGAAAGATACTTGCAGGAGCTGATTGGGAGATTAAGGTAAGTTCATCTATGTGTCTCTTATTTAGAGGGTTACTTTTATTGCTGTGATCTGTAGTCAGAAGAAGAGATTACATTTTCACCCAGTTTTGCCCCAAAAGTGGCTTAAGTTTAAGTTGATATGTGGCAGGAGTTGTTCCATCTTTTTCGGCAAGGATGCTTGGTCTCTGCTGGGGTCTGAAGCAGCCTGCATGTGCTAGAACTGTGTTCATCTCTGTTGCCAGCCAGGGATGTACCTTTTCTCCTCATCACAGGGGAATACCATGCTGGTGTGTTCTATGTGGACCCAGGTTAGGTTCTTGATAGCTCTGGAAAGCAAAGGAAGCCTCCTTATCAGCCATGATTGTTTGAAGCAGATGCTGGGCCAGTAGGAGAGGACAGGTTTCCTGCAGGTTCTGGGTGAACTTGACAGCAGTGTTTCTTGAAATTCTTGTTTTTAATGCCTCCAGGGTTAGCTGCTGTGAGTCACTTGCTTCTAGTATTGACTTTGCTGTCCCAACTTTCTACTTTCTTATAATTAAAACAGAGTTTCTGATCAGAAAATTGCTTCCTCATTGAAATTATGACTGGCTCATTGTCATTTAAAGTCCTGATGGCCCCAGGAACTGTGTTAGGTTTTGAGTTGTGATCTGGAGACCAGAATTTTCATTTGATTGGAGATTATTAAGTTTTCTCCAGTGAGTAACCAGGGGCCCTGCCCAGGTGATTCCTGGATCCTCCTACCTCAACCTTGAGAGCTTGGATTACAGGTACACACCACTACACCCCAGCTCTGTGTGGTTTTTGCAGGGGTGTTGATGTTTCTTTTCATCTCACGCTTCTTTTCAAGGGCAGAAGCTATAGAGCTATGCTATTCTTACATAGGTTTGAGTGAATCATTTTCCATGATAAACTTCATCTTGACATGCTGCCATTTGTGGAACAAAGAGGAGCTATATAGACTACTGAAGGGGGAAAATGTCACAAAGGAATAAATTGTACTTCATAGTTGTGTATGGAACTAATTTAGCATGATTTTTCTTTGTCACAGTACTAATGGAAATTTGAACAATGCGTAGTTACTTCTTTTAAGAGACTTCATATTAATGTTACTAGTGCTCTCTAATTTTAAAATTGGAGTGCAAATATAACGTTAAAATAGTACTTATGATTAATGTGAGTTCTTTGATGTCTGTCTGACAATGTCTCATTATCAGGTGTTTCTGCACCTATATACGCACAAACCAGGAACCAATGAGAAGCTCTTGGAGCATCTGGAGAGAGTTGCTCTCTTGGAGGCCATTGCTCTCTTGGAGAGAGTTTCTCAAAGACTTGTTTTGACCAGAGTGAGCAACATGGAGAACTAGGTCCTCAGGCTGAAAGGGAGGTTTGTAGATTTCCCAGGGGAGTAGGTAGGTTACGGGTAGGAAGAGTAAATAGAATTTAAGAGCCACTCCTACCAATGCTTCATGCTGCCCGGGAAAAAATGTTTAGGAGCAAGTTGAGGTATGTCTGCTGTTAGACAGCTTTTCATTGCTATGACCAAATACCTGAGGAAAGCCTAAAGAAAAAAAAATTTAGTTTGGATCACTGTTTAGGAAGTTTATATTACCTGTCTGATATTTTAAAAAAAGAAAGAAAAAAAAAAAAAAAAAAAAAAAAAAAAAAAAAAGAAAAGAATTTTCAGTCCATAGCTGGTTGGCTCCAAGGTGGAAACATCATCATGGCCTAGAATTGTGCAGGAAGCTGCTCACCCCATTGCAGGCTGGTGGCAGAGAGATATAGAAACAGCTGGTAAGGAGGAACAAGGCCAGGGACTAGATATAGCCCCCAAAGTCATACCCTTATGACCTACTCCTTCCAACAAAGCCCAACCTCCTGAGTTTCCATTACCTCCCAATAATACCATCAAATCGTGAATTCATCAAGATATTAATCTACTGATGGTCAGAGGCCTCCAGATGCAATCACTTTCCAACAGCCAGTCTGAACACATGAGACTTTTGGAGGGCATTGTAGATTTGAACTGTAACATTTGACATTAAAACAATAGCAATAAACAAAATCAATCGAAACCCAAGATCTTTTCTGCTCCTGGATTCTTAGAAGTCAGTCTGTAATTTTCAGTCACTGTAAGCCTTAAGTAACCTCAGATCGGTTTCCTGTCTTGAGCCCTGGATGCTGCTGTAGCAGTACATTTGCCTCTGTTGGGCTGAATTGCTGCTTGGGCCAGTGTAGCCCTGAGAGTGGGAGTCTCCCACATTTACAACCTCCATCTACCAGCTCTGCTTACCTGCAATACTCTGTATCCATCTATAGTAGAAGTAGCTCAGTATTTGGAAAAGGATTGTCCTCATAAAGACTAATAATTATCAGGGAATGCCCATTGTTACAGTGGCTGATAATCTTGCTCTTTGCAAGTACTTGAACTTGCTTTATGCAGTGTTGAGGACAAGAAATGGAAGATATACAATTCTGTTTATTGAAAAAGGAGTTGCATAGGGTGTGGAGTGTAGTGGCTGGAAAGGCTGTGATTGTCTAGTGCTTCATCTTGCATAGCAAAAGCCTTCAACAAAAAATGAGCCTCTTGCCTCTATGCAGGCAGAATGCTGGAGACTGTCATTCCAGGTATCCACATCACTTTTCTTTCCATCATGATTAAACAAAGGGTTTGTAATGAACCAATTTGCTTCTCAGGAACTTCTTTGTCAGTCCAGTTGGTTCCCCTAAAAGATTTTGTTTTAACATGATGACTTTGAAACAGATACACAAATCTCAGCAGTGGGAGAAAAAATGTTATCTTGGTGCATGAGATATTCTGGTTTGTGTTCTAGTGTTGATACAACCCCCCCAAAGCCTCATGTAGTCATACATGGGGCTTTTTCAGAGGTGGCTGAATCTGAAGTATGTGATTGATTCATGAAGTATGTGATTGCTTTAGTCCTAGGTGGTGATTCCTAAAGTAGCCCACTTATTGGATTGGTACTGCCTTAATCCTGGTAGATGGGATACAATATAAGAGAGAGAAAAAGGCTTGTATTGCCCTTGCTTGGTACTTTCACTATCTTCTGACTGCTGTGAACTGTTTCTCCTTTTTGAGTCCCCCTCTGCCATGCCACCTTGCCCTAGAGGCAACCAGATATAGACTGAAACCTCTACAGAGATAAATAAACCTTTAACTTTGGATGTTGGATATTTTGTCTCAGCAGCCAGAAATGTAACTAAGATATGAGGTATATAAAAAATTTTGATTTAAGATTATTGATATTGACTAGAATTTTTAGAGAAAATATTTTTAGAACTCCCAATAGAGGCAGAATTGCTAAGTTTATATTAACGGGCTGCAAAACAGTATAAATACATTTTCATTAAGTATATACATTTAATACTGCTTTAAAAATAGCCAGTAGCTTGCTTGCTTATTTTTCTATTCTATTCTATTCTATTCTATTCTATTCTATTCTATTCTATTCTATTCTATTCTATTTCATTTTATTTTGTTTGATACAAGGTCTTGCTATGCAGCTCAAACATGTAGTGATCCTCCTGTGAGCCACCCTTCATCTTAAAATTAATGGTTAATATGTAATTTGCACTGGGATTACAAGCATGTGGCACCATGCCCAGTCTTAGGGCTGGTGCAGTATGCCCAGGGTTCCGGGGCCAGTGTAGCATTTGGTACTAGGGGTTGAACTTGAGTCCTTGTACTTACCAGGCAGTCACTTAGATCACCAAGCTATTTTGCCAGTCCAACCTATGGATTTAGAATTTATGATTCCTTCTAGTTAAATGGAAATATTGGTTTCTTCATTTCTATCAAGAAGCCCAGAGC
Organism: Myocastor coypus; assembly: GCA_004027025.1. Lineage (NCBI taxonomy): Eukaryota > Metazoa > Chordata > Mammalia > Rodentia > Myocastoridae > Myocastor > Myocastor coypus. The sequence goes on along the minus strand of PVJA010012548.1, from coordinate 27,294 downwards.
ACACACACAGAAGTGAAAATATTTGCTGGACTATTGATAATATAGTTTCCTTATTTACAAAGCTAGTATGAGAACTGTAGCTGTGCTCAAACAGGAATCTGCATATAATTAGTCAGTGAATGTAAACATAGAGGATATGGGAAAATAGGCTTGTGTTATGATTAATGCTAAGCCTTGTTTAATGTTTACTACTAATTACTTCTGTGACCTTGGCGTATTCTTAAAGCCTCAGGTTTTTCATCTTAAAATTAATCTCAAGTTTGTAAGGATTTTATTTTATTTTATATTTATTACTTTTAATGAGACATAGCGATATTTGTAAGGATTTTAAAGGTAGTTGTTATCTCAGACATTCCTATCTTGGAGTGATAGAGAAAATTAGGAGGGAAAATTGTTTGACTTTCTCTTAATTAAAGCAGAAATCAAATTACTTATTCTTATCCAGTCTTTAATTTTTTCTGAGTAGCTACTTTATTTTGATCTTATTATCCTCAGCTTCTCCTCACATATTTTCAGAGTCTGAAAATGTCTTACTGAACACTTTGCCCAAAGAATTAATTATGTTTTTGCAATTTATACTTATACCCACAAACTTAGATTAAATTAATTTATGAGTTTATGTTAATAAATATTTGTTGCATGCTTTCTTCATGAGCAACACAGAGCTGGCAGTCTCATCTTTCAAATAACTTACAGTCAGATGGGGAGCCAGGAGCCAATGGCTGCAAGGCTGGAAGTGGAATGTTTGTGTGGGGAAAGATTTATTGTTCTGGGGGCAGCAGAGGTTGACAAGAGTGTCTCTCTGCTGGTTTTGAATACTAGTGTGGCCTCAGAGATAGCCCCCAAAAATTAGGTATTGATTTAGACACAGGCTCTCAGTCTAGAGACATTCTTTGAATGTATACTGGTTCATAATTAACACTTTCTTGCTGTTTCTCTTAAAATAGAACAACTTTCTATGTTGGGATTTATGAGTATCCAGAGCTATGCCAATTTATATTTAAGGGGCTGTAAACCTCAGTTTTTAAGAGTAAATGCAATGTGTTTGTTGATGTAAAATCTTGGTTCCCCTGGCAACTAGATTTTAAATAATTTCACTCTATAGGTTTATAACTAAGAACTCCGGATCTCTAACATGTACATTTTCTTCCCTCTGGAACCCTTTTTCAGATTTCTTTTGCTGTGGATTAGACAAAGGAAACATCTCAGATAAAATGTATAATCATTTTGGGCCAAAATGGTCCCATCAAACCATAGAATTTCATTTATTTTATAAATCCCTATGTTCTTAGAAGTGATAAAAGACACAGTTTAGTTCTAGCTAACTCATTTTCTAAAAGGAAGTAACTAAAGTCCATGAAATTTCAGTGTCCTGCCAAAAGTCACAGATACTAGTGACCTTGTTATTTCCTAATAGACTCTTAATAAACTTCCAGCGTAGGCATTCCTGTAATGAACAGAAAAAGGGACAATATTCTAACAATTCAGATTATGTAAAACTGTTTCTGAAAATAGGAGGGCGGGTGGGGAGATAGCTCTGTGGCACAAGTGCCTGCCTGACAAGTGCAAGGTCGTGAGTTTGAGCCCCAGTCCTGGAAAAAAAAAATGGGAGGATCCATTTTCTTAATGAATTTGGGTAAAATTGAAACTTTCAATTTATTTGTTTGTTTATTCTGGGACTGCAGATTGAACTCAGACCTTTGAAACTTTCAATTTAAACTTATGAAATTGACAACTTTTTCTTTACACATTATTTTGTTCTTTTAATACCAGAATTGGCATTTGAATAGTAGTATTATAAAGATAGAATTTACTGGTATTTTGTGATTCTGCTTATATGCTATTGGCATAGAGTGTTTGGAGTTTGACAGTAGATCTAAAATTTTAGAAAATAAGGGCTGGCTAGATAGCTGAGAGGATTCAAGCGCCTGCTTAGGTAGATGCAGGGATCAGGAGTTGTATCCCCTGCATGACCTGCCAACCCCACCCCTGGGGCCCGCTGAGATAGCAAATGAAACTGGGCATGGTGGCACTTGTCTGTAATCCCAGCGCTTGGGAGGCTGAGAATAGGAGAACCACTACAAAATCCAATCTGTGTAGTGAGACCCTATAGACCCTATACTAAATACATAAAAAATAAAATTTTTGGAAACAGTCTAGCTATTTAGAATAGAAAAGTTAGGCTGGGGATGTAGATCAGTGGTACAACTACCTGCCCAGCAAGTGCAAGGTCCTGAGTTCAATTCCCAGTAACCCCCCTCCCCCAAAAGTCAATAGAATGAAAAAGAAACGTAGAAACAGAATTATGATTATAGGCAACTTCCTTGCTGAGTGTGAGCCCCAACACGTGTGATTTTTTTCTCCCTATGCCATAATGTTCCTTTGGAAGTGTAAGGATGCTGTTGATCTTTAGTGTTATACATAGATTTTTCTCCTCTCTGAGTTTCATTTTCTGTTTTACTTTATGTTATCTTTTCCATCCTGAAGTTTTGGATGGGTGTTCACCTGTGACTTAAGGCTGAACACTAGAGATAAATGTGTCCCTTGCCATTTCTGTGCCTGCCTCATCTCCAGGGGGAGCAAAGTGATCTCACTTGTCTCATCGGAAAATCAAATGAGGTAATGGAGGTGAAAAGTGCCACATAAGCACCACTGTTAAAAGACAATTCAAACAACAGTTAAAAAGATTTTCTTTAGTATCAATACATATATTATAAGCAATTAATACCTTATACTCAGAAGAAACTCCTTAGATGCTGATTTATAAAATGTCGTCTTTATTAGCAGTTTCTTTTTAAGTCTAAGAAGGATTCAGGAAATTTTAAACTATAATTCGAATTTTAAAAAATCTTTAAGCTATAATGGGAATTTTAAACTATAATTGTTGTTTTGCGTTAGCATCATTTTTAGTAGTGTCTTCATAGGATTAGCACCTATCACTTAATAGTACCTTCATAGGTTTCTATGTGGTAATAGAGCATGTAAAGTTCTTTATTTTGGTGGGGGGAGGGTCTACAGGGTGTTCAAGGTCTCACTACTAGATTGGACTCATAGTGATCTGTCTGTTTACAGCCTCCCAGTAGTTGAGATTATAGGTACACACCACCACACTCAGTCTCAAGGGATCAAAACTCCAGACCCAGACCCTGTGCCTGCTTGCAGGCATTTTAATCCATTGAGCTATTTGGCAAGCCCTCAAGCATGTAAAGTTCTTTGCATGATGCTTGATACATAATGTTTTCCAAAATGTTAATTGTAGTGGCTATTATTTTTAGAATTTATTTATTGATTGATTGTTGTACTGGGGACCAAACTCAGGATCATTGCTCTTGCCAGGCAGGCATTTATACTATATTTACTTACTGTTAAGAGAAAAAGTCTCACTGTGTTGTTTATGCTGTCTGCCAACTCCTGGGCTCAAGAAATCCTCCTGTTTCAGCCTGTAAAATAACTGGGACTATAGATACTGAATTATTTTTATAAGAGAAAAGCATAGCTGGGCGTGGTGGCACACCCCTGTAATCCCAGCACTTGGGAGGCTGAGGCAGGAGGATCAGTGCAAGTTCGAGACCAGCCTGGGCTACAAAAGTGAGCTCAAGGCCAGCCTGAACTACATAGTGAGACCCTGTCTCAACAAGACACAAAAAGAAAAGCATAAGAAATTTTACAGTCAATATGTTTGAGTAATATAAAGGATGAAGTAGAAGAGGAGATACAGAAGCCAGTAGACTGGTTGGAAATTAAATGTCAAGACCTAAGAGAAATTAAGGTGCAGGCGGTCAAAGTGAAGAGAAGGTGACTGATTTAACAAGGATACTCACAGGACTCAATGGTTATGAGGAAGAAAGAAGGAAGTGGCTAGGAAGTTTTAGTTGGGTGATTGGAGAACCATGATGCCCTAGAGAACAGGCTTGTGGTAATAAGACCTAACCACACTGTTCAGTCTTCCTATGATGAAACTATAAGGACTATATAGTAGGAAGACTGTATAGTTACATCAGCTTCAGGAATGAGTAATAGCCCCACAGGATTGTCTCCTTTCTAGTACCAGCTAATGTCCTTACCTGTTGTTATGGTTTATGTCTAGTTGTCCCCCCAAAGCCTCATGGAGTCATTGGGCGGGGACTTCTAGAGTTTGAGACTTGATCCATGATCCCTGGAATTATGGGTTTTAGTACTGATGGGATTATGGGTGGAAGTATTTCTGGGATTATGGGTGTAGCCTAGGGCGGGAGCTAAGGTGGAGAGCCTGAATGTAATATAAGGAGAGACAGAAACAGACTGGAGCTCTAGCTGTTGCTGCTGCTCTGCTGCCGTGTTGGTTGGCTACCTCTGCCGTCATTTTGTTGCTGTTCCGCCGCCATGAACTGGATGCTCTCTGCTCTGTTCCACTCAGCCTTGGGCCAGCCAAATATGGACTGAAACCTCCACGAACTGTGAGCTAAATAAACCTTTCCTTCCTTCATTTTGAGTGTTGGGTATTTGTCCCAGCAACGAGCAAAAAGTAACTAATACACCTATATTGTAATACTTCATCTCAGTCTTGTGTAATCCTCCATAGGACATATCTCTACTTAAAGACATTTGGTTAATATAGTAAGGTTAGTCAGAAACATTAGGTACAACCTTTATAAGTGTGTGTGTGTGTGTGTGTGTGTGTGTGTGTGTTGCTATAAAAATTGAAAGGCACTAGAGTTTACAACATGATCATAAGAAACATCAGCTCCTAGACTATCTAAGAAAACTTAGACTTTCTAAGCTTGTCTGACCACGTGAACTTGAAAAACAACCTGCTTGGATATGGGAAATACAAATGGCTCTTCTTGTGTACTGCAAAGTACTAATCCTGATCATGAGGACCTTCCTTGCCTTTTGTGAAGACAAAGGGGCTAGAGTCCCTTAGTATCTTCCAAAGACCTGGGAAGTTGTAGAGTTAGTGATTCAAGTATAAAACCATATCCAAACACAGAAAAAGTACAAGTTCCCTAAAAAAAAGGAAAATTATGTGAAGATTATGACAGTGAAGCTGCTAAGTACTTTCTTCCTGTGTGTAGGCATGGCACTTGCCTGAGATCTGCAGGGAAAAGTGAGTGTTTGTCTCAGTTATTCTTCTCTCATTTCTGGAATAAATACCCAACACACAAAATGATGGAAAGGTTTATTTAGCTCATAGTTATTTGAGGTTTCAGTCCATACCCAGCTAGCTCCAAGGCAGAGTGGCACAGGGCAGAGAGCATCAGTTCATGGTAGCAGCAAAAAGCAAGAGGAGCCAAAGGAAGAGTAGCAGCAAAAAATGGCTGCAGAGAGCAAATCCGTCTCTGTCTCTCTTACATTACATTCAGGCTATCTGCCCCAGGCTAGGTATAACATCCATGCCAATAATCTCGGGAGTATTCAGACCCATAACCCCAGTGGATCATGAGTTAATCACAACATCTAGAAGTCTGCCCCATGACTGCATGAGGCTTTGAGGGGACAACTAGACACAAACCATAACAGTGTATATGTAATTTTGTGTAATTAATGAATACAACTAATTTTTACATGAGCAGGGATAATCAGCATGACAACTACAATTAGTTTCCTTCAACTTCTCAATGATTAATATATAATATTTAATACTCATGTTGTCTATTATATATTAGGTGGTTACTAATATATATCAGTTTGTCCAGTTCTCTGGATCAGGAAGGCACAACTGAAATATACTCAATGAGCTACTAGCAGCATTCTGATACTGGTTTTCTGGAGTAAGAGCTAGTAAAAATAAAAGTCACCAGAACTGCTTCTATCTTCCAAAATAGTAAGTCAAGAGGCTGGGGATGTAGTTCAGTGGCACAAGTGCCTACCTAGAAAGTGCAAGGTCCTGAGTTCAGTTCCCAGTACCAAAAGAAGAAACAAAAAATAGTAAACCAAAAGTAATGCCACATTGCTATTAAGACAGAAACCTTACCATCATAAAGGACTTAAAAGATGTTAGAGTGGTGGTTCTTACCACATCTGATCCAATCTATATCTGGCTTATGTAGAAGATGGGTAGATCTTAGAGAATTATATTGAGTTATTGTAAATTTAATTTGTGGTGACTCTAGTTGCTGCTGCTGTGCCAGATGTAGCTCTATTGCTGGAGCAAATCAATATATTTCCTGGCACCTGGTGAATGCTTCTTCTGTACTGCAAAGACTGCCACAAGTATTGCTCTTCAGCTGCAAGGTTGACAGTACCCTCCAGTTAGACCTCAAGATACCATCAGCTCTCCAGCTATGTAGCATAGCTTTGATCACCTCATTCACAAGGTAGTCAAGTGAGGGAGGTGTCTCAGGGAAATGGACATAAAGATTTGGGGGTCCTTTTTTTTTTTTTTTAAATGAGCATAACGTATTTATTGAGGGAAAGAAAGCTCCTATCTGAGAGAGGAACAGGAGGGGTTCCCAAGTGGGTGGTTAACTCTTGAGGTCCTTTTTGAAGAGTTAGCATGTTTTTAATTTTTTTAAACTGTATTTGATATAGGGTCTCACTATGCAACTCAGACTCATAGTGATCCTCCTGTTTTCAGCCTCCCCAGGGCTGAGATTATAGGTGTGGGCCATCACACCTGGACTCTGGCCAGCTCAGCATGCACAGGGGTGGGGCTGGTGCTTCATGTGGTACTGGGGATCAAACCCTGGTCCCTGCACTTGCCAAAACACGGGTTTAGTCTGCTGAGCTGTCTTGCTGGCCCTCCATCCACATATGTTCTACCTTTGCAGAGTCAGTGCAGGCCAGCAGGAGTAACAGTGGCTGATGCATATTGCTGGTTCACCTTGTTGGCCTGGAGCATATGTCAGGGCTAAAGCTACTCTGATTATATGAATCTATCCAAATATGCCTGTAACAACTTTTCTCTGCCTTTAGCCAAGTTGGTTGCCTAATTTTCACTTGTGCGCTCTCTCTTATACTCTAACTTTCCGTCAGTTTCTGTGGTACTCGGGATTGAACCCAGAGCATTTACACTGAACTATAGCCACAATTTTTTTTTTTAAATTTTGAGGCAGATATTGTCTTAGGTCCAACAAGTTGCCAAAGGTAGGCTTAAATTTAAAATCCTCCTGCCTTAACCCACCCCCCCAGAGTTTTGGGATTACATATCCAGCTAATAACATATTTGAACAGGCCAGAGGCAGTGCTAATATATGCCAGGCACAGTCCTAAGATCTTTATAATATTTATTCATTTAATCTTCAGCAGTCCTGTAAAGTAGGCAATGTCATATCCTGCCACTATGAGGTTGAGGCAAGTAACTGAGAGGTCACGTGACTGTTTAAGGTTACATAGACTGTCCATAGAGAATTGGAGTCTGAACTAGGCATTCTGTTTCTGGAATCCAAAAGCTGAACAACTATGCCATGTCATCCTGAAAAGGTGACATCATTGAGAGAGTGCCATGTGTTCCTCCTTACTGGACATGAAGTGAATTTGATCTCATCTTAGCATGGACTGTGTCTAGCTGTGTAATATCTGTCTACTGAACAGCTCAACTGGAATTATATGCCACACGACTGTAAATAATATTTTATTTTTGTTAGCTTCATAGAAACAGCAAAGTAGTGGCTGACCAAGTAGCTCAGCATATTAAAGTGCCTGCAAGCAAGCACAGAGTCCAGGGATTTGACCCAGGGCCTTCTGTGTGGGCCCTGCCCCCAGGGCTCACTAAGCCAACAGTTGAGAGTGGGCATTGTGGCTCACACCTGTAATCCCAGCTCTTGGAAGGCTGTAAACAGGTGGATCACTATGAGTCTATGAGTCCAATCCAGCAGTGAGACCCTAAACACCCTATAGACCCTTCCCTAAAATACAAACAAAAACCTGAAGGACAGAAATAGCAAGATAAAAGAATTATAGGCCAGAACCTATAAAAGTTTAAAAAAATTTTATAAGTGTTTATATGTGATTCATGAGAAAGTCACTTCCTGGAAAACAACTTTGTTTTACAAAGAAATTTTTGTAGCACCTTGAGCATATCAACTTATCTTTGAGATAAGTTAGGCGTGTTATCACAGCAATAAAACAGTGAGAATAGTTGCAGCTCAGTGATTTGTAGTGTTGTCATGCTTGTGTAACTACAAAGTGGGGTAGCAGACTGCAGTCACCAAGCCCTTCGCAATGTGGAGCTGAGAGGCTGGACTGCTTTCTCCTCTTCTGAAGTGTGACTCCAGCTTGTTTCTCACACTCTATCAGGCAGTTTTACTTGCTCAGTCTAGCTGTGTTTTTATAAAACCTCCAAAAATATTTTAAAATATATAGACTACATAATGTGCAGTCTGGTTATTAGAAAGTGTATAGCCTTGTATCTACCAGCCAGTTTGCAGAAGAGAGCAGTCATACTCTCCCAGATGCCCCTCCTGTCCCTTCCTGACAGAGGTAGCTGTGGTCTTCTCATTACTGTTGTCATACTCATTTTTTTCTTTCTGATTTTCTTACCCAAATGTGAATAAGAACTGGGTTGCATACCTCACGTTACTTCCTGCATTTGCCTCTTGTCTGGTCAGCAAGGGCATTAGACTCTAAAAGAAGCTAGAAACCTGTTAGTATGAATTGCACATATGAGGGATCTAGGTTGCTTGCTCCTTGGAATCACCCCAAAGCCATCTCTACTTCATGGATAGGTAAGATCTATCAAAATAATTTGTAGAGAAGGGGCTAGGGATATAGCTCAATAGCACAAGTGGCTGTCTGAAAAGCACAAGGTCTTGAGTTTGCTTTCCAATACCCCTCACTGCCCCCCCCCAAAAAAAGTTCAGAGACTTTTTAATGAACATTTGTATGATTTTTTTTTTTTCCTGAGATGGTATCATTGTGTAGTTCAGGCAGGCCTTAAGTTCAGTATACATGCCAGGCTGGCCTCAAACTCATGGCAATCCTGGTGCCTTAACCTTCCTAGTACTTGAATCATAGGCATGCACCACCACACTTGGCTTGTCTGTCATTTTAAAACTGAACTTGCTAGCTGTTAACATTTTGCTAGATTTGGGCACTTTCTCTCTAAACATATGTTAATTATACATACACACACATACACACACACACACATATATAATACATTACATATATTTTATGTATGTATCATATTTTCTTTTTATTGAAACATGTTTGTATAAATATATAAATGTGCATGATGTATGTATGCCTATTTATCTATCTAATATATATCTATTCTCTTTATTTCCTTTGAGACAGGTTCTTCTATATTGCACAGGCTGCCTGTCTTCTAACTCCTGAGCTCAAAAATTTCTGCCTCAACCTGCCAGGTAACTGGACTACTAGTACATGTCACCATGCCTGGCTGTATCAGTTATTTTTTTTCTAAGCCACTGAATCATTACAAAGTAAATTGCAGGTATCATGGTATTACACTCATAAATTACGGGCATGGTGGCGCACGCCTGTAATCCCAGCACTTGGGAGGCTGAGGCAAGAGGTTTGCTGCGAGTTCGAGACCAGCCTGGGCTACAAAAGTGAGCTCAAGGCCCGCCTGAACTGCATAGCAATACCCTGTCTCAAAAAGACAAAAAAAAAAAAAAAAAGAAAGAAAGAAAACCATTTAAAAAGATACATTAAAAAAATACACTCATAAATTATTTAGCGTGTATTTTCTGACAAGGACATTCTTTTATATAGACAAAACAAATCATCATACTCAAGAAACTTAACAGAGATAAGATACTTTTGTTAAATATATACTTCATAATACATTTCTCCCCTTGTCCAATGGGATTCTCATTCAATATTCACATAGGATTAACCCAAAGTATTTAGTCATCACATCTGTTTAGCCTCCTTTAATCTAAAAGAATGCCTCACTTTTTCACAATGGGTTTGCTATGAGAGCGCAGGTATAGTGAAAACCACCACTAAATCAAAGCCACATGGGAAAGGAAAAGACATTAATATCATTGTCCTAGTGGTATTGGCACTGTCCCTGTGGGCCGAGTGGAGACTGATGTTCTCAAACCTGGCATTATGGTCACCTTTGCTCCAGTCGACAACTGAAGTCAAGTCTGTTGAAATACACCATGCAGCTTTGAGTGAAGCTCTTCCTGGGGACAATGTGGGCTTTAATGCCAAGAATGTGTTTGTCAAAGATGTCTGCCATGGCAGTGTTGCCAGTGACAGAAAAAATGACCCACCAATGGAAGCAGCTGGTTTCACTGCTCAGGTGATTATCCTGAACCATTCTGGCCAGATCAGTGCTGGTTATGCCCCTGTCCTGGATTGTCACATAGCTCACATTTGCTTGCAAGTTTGCTGAGCTGAAAGAAAAGATTGATTGCCGGTCTGGTAAGAAGCTGGAAGATGGGCCCAAGTTTTTGAAATCTGGTGATGCTGCCATTGTTGACATGGTTCCAGGCAAGCCCATTTGTGTCGAGAGCTTCTCTGACTACCCTCCTCTGGGTCGTTTCGCTGTTTGTGATATGAGACAGACAGTTGCTGTGGGCGTCATCAAAGCTGTGGACAAGAAGGCTGCTGGAGCTGGCAAGGTCACCAAGTCTTCCCAGAAAGCTCAGAAGGCTAAATGAATATTACCCCTAACACCTGCCACCCCAGTCTTAATCAGTGGTGGAAGACCGATCTCAGAACTGTTTCTTCCAATTGGTCATTTAAGTTTAATAGTGAAAGACTGGTTAATGATAACAATGCATCGTAAAACCTTCAGAAGGAAAGGAGAATGTTTTGTGGACCATATTTTTTTGTGGCAGTTTTTAAGTTATTAGTTTTTAAAATCAATACTTTTTAATGGAAACAACTTGACCAAAAATCTGTCACAGAATTTTGAGACCCATTAAAACAAAGTTTAATGAGAAAAAACAAAACAAAACAAAACAAAAAACAAAAAAAAGCTTCTACTCGAGAACCAAATTCCTGGGATAACTTTTTGTATTAATTCAATACAAAAGCATATTGTGTCTTCCAGCTTAATGGATATTTTCCTATGTAAATATTTTAGCTACAAAATAGTTGATATGTGAATGTATAAATATAAATCATAAAACATAAGGCTAGAAAATTGCTACTAGACTTTTATCCTGCATATTTTAAATCTTAATATCATATCAGAAGATGCTGTCAGATCAGATTTATTAAATTTTGTAGAACTTATAATAAGATATCTTTTCAAAGATAAAGAAAAAAACTACTCATGGCTATGTATGATTTTATTGATCTATACTCTTATATGTAGCTATTGTGTAGCAATAACATGTACATAACTATTAATATGTATAATCATCTAAGTGTAATATTTTAATATGTATTTTCCATTTACTCAGGTTTATATGGTATTTTGTTACTATTATTAATCTGGTTTGCTATTAACACCTAGTATAAAATGTACACATTCAAATGATTTGTGATATATAAATATGTAATCTATATTTTAGTGCATTATAAGTATGTTAATGTGAACTACTAGTAAATATGTTTAAATATATATTGTAATTGGGTAGTATATATTCTTATTGTATATTAAGGATTCCACGTTATATAGTATCAGAATAATCTCCTTGTTGTGGGAACATACAAGTATCATAAGTATCTAATAAATTTACAAAAGTTATCTTTCACCAATAAGATTGGAGAGAATATCCAGGTGGTATAGACAGTGCTATTAATATTTTTCAGACATATCTTATAACATGGCCTTTTAAGGTATATTAAGAAAGAAGGCAAAATAGCTGAAGCTTGTTTGTCTGATAATAGACGTCTAGAAGAAATTTAAATGCTGATTCAAACTATTTAGAATACTTTATCATTTTCTCGATATTTAAAAAATCACTCCTGAAGCAAGTGATTAATTACAACAACAATAACAATGTGTTTTACACATTAGTTTTCTTAGAGCAACTATTTAGACATTCTCTGAATACATGAAGCTCTATTTTGCCTACTTTGTTCCTATAGTCTTTATATTCGCACAATACATGGAATAATAGACACTCCTGGGTAGCAGTTTTGGAGGATGAACCAGAATGGAACTCAGGAGCTCACGTTTGCCAGGCAGGCACTGTGCTGCTGAAATATATCCCAGGCCCTTTGCAAAGTTTCTATACTCATTCATTTGTTGCCTTTTACCAGTTGTTGTTTATTTTTTTAAATAGCCAAAGCTTTTATTATTTTATATTGTAATGTGTTTAGAACAAGGTGTATAGGGGCTCACTACACAGATCAGATTCTTACTGATCCTCCTGCTTTCTTGTTGTTCATTTATATACCCTACCTAGTTCTTTTTCTCTCAAGATCTACACTTTGAGGGCCCAGCAGGATGGCTCAGTGGTTTAAAGCTCCTGCTTAGGAAAGCTTAGGTGGCTGCAGGGACCGCAGTTCGATCCTTGGCACCACATGCTGTGCCACTCCTGCCTTCAGGGCAGGCTGAGCCGGCCATAAAAATCAATAAAGTTCAATTTTTTTTTTTTTTTAACTACACTTTGACTTAGCTGATAGCATATTCCTAATTTTTTTCAGTTTCTTTCCTATTCTATAGTTTCACAATTTTAAAATGTATGTAAAGACATAATATGCCAAAATGCCCAATATGCTGATCTAACAAGTTTGAGAATAATTTTCAAATAATGTAACATTAGTGGATACAAACTATATATGTCTTAAATCCATAGCGAATCACCATCTATCATTGGAGCATTCACTATCATTAACCTGAGTACAGATACTCTTTTTATTCCTTTTTTAAAATTAGTACTTAAAAAAATAAATAAATAAAAAGAAAAAAATAAATTAGTACTTGTCTGCAGAACATACTGATTACTCCATTAATCATGGTTATTTCCATATGTACGAAACAAATCTTAATCTTTTGCTTTTCATCTCTGTTCCTTCTACCTCCTTTCCATTCTTCCTTTCATTACTATTTATAAAAGCCCTATTTCTATTTCTCTGTAATTCTTTTTTCCTTTAAATTCCTTTTTCCTTCCTTCCTCCCTTCCTTACTTCCTTCCTTCCTTCCCATATAGGACCTAGCTTCTTGTGTATTTTACTTGATGGTTCATTGATAGTCTGATAGTCTGCTCTAAATTTGTAGATTAAAACTGTATAATATATTATGGTCATAAATTAAACATGTTAGGGATACCATTATACTTTTAAGTCTATTAGACTAAAACTTGTTTACAAGAGTAATTGCAAAGTGTAAGTCGTTTGCTTATTAGAAATGCTAAATTGGTATTTTAGAGTATTTTACTTATAATTTATTAAATTTTGTCAAGTGTAATATTACTGATAAATTAATCCAATGACAAGATTAAAAAATACAGTTCTGTTGAAATTACAAGATATTACCAAAAGAATATAACCATAAAAATCAATTTACAATTATCTGAAACTATATAGCATTATAGAGTTAGAAATAAGAGACAATTTCTATGGAAAGAAGCAACATATATTGCGAAGAATGCAAAAGCATAAGTGATCAGCATCTGAAATGTACGTCGTTAAAATCAAATAATCAGAAACAAATGTTTTCATCGTCTACATTGCTTTTGAATGAAGACAACAGAAGATGAATTTACTTCTTAAGCTCATTACGTATTTAGATTACTTGTCTGTCATTCTCGACTGTGAGTAAAGTTCTACGTCCCTATATGTATTTCTCTTAAAAGTTACATGTGCTTATTAAATGTATATTAGAATTATTAATTTATCACCAATCATTCTCAAAAATTATATGGCCAAGCTGTCCTCTAGTGCTTTTGATATTAAAATCTCATGGATAAGTACACAGTCAAGTTTGCATCTTGGCTCATTAGCAAAAGTTAAGTAATACAAAGTGAAGTTTCTGCTGACCAGTAGGCAGCTATGAAAACAGATATTTGTTAGGGTTTACTATAATTTATTTATGAACATATTTAACGTGGATGATTATAGATAAAGTAAAAATTGATTTTTATAGACATCACATGCATATTTCTCCATCTTGTGAACTCAAAAAGAGAAGGTATTTAAAAATAGTGGGAAAGGAAAATAGAACAAAATGAAGAAAACTTACAAGAACTTTTGTGTAAATTAAACACGATGATAATCTTTATAATCCCAATTCTGTGGAAGACTAAGGCACGTGGATTGAAAGTTTGAGACCATTGTGTATAACTAAGCAAAACCCTACCTTAAAACAAACAAACACAACCAAATAAAATCTCTGGAATCACCTGAAATATTGATACATATGTTCCAGAATTAGAATAGAAGAATAAGTAAAGAATGCTGATTCAACCTAACAAAGTCTACCTCAAGAACGTATTAGCATCAGGAATGATTAGCTAAAGTGAAGAACAAATGAAGTGTAAATGTAGCATTTTAAATTTATATTTCTTTTTATATCATTAATACCAATGTTAAGGTACCTTCTTGCTAATCCATCAAAGACTCCCACAGTGATTAAACCTGAAATGATCTCCCTACCCTTGACCAAGGTGCACCAGCCTTGAAATAAAGGTAACAGTATTTTCTTAAGAAAACCCACAAAACTGATAGCACAAAATGAGAAGCATTAAAAGTTAATAATTCATACACCAAAACATTCCTTTTCTATTGAGGGGATACTGAGAATCAAACTCAGGACCTTGTGTTTGCCACACAGGCACTATGCTGTGAAGGAACATCTGTGGCTCCTCGAAGTATTCTATTTGTAAAGAAAAAAATGTGAAGTTTTTATTTATTTATTTGCTACAGAGTCTTGCTACATAGCTCAGATGTGTGATGATCCTCCTGTCTCAGTCTCCCTAGTGCTGGGAATTCGGGCTTCTGTCACCACATACCATTTAGGTGGCCAGTGTGGTCCTTGCACTTGCCAGACTGTCACATAGGCCACTGAGCTATCTCCACAGCCTCTCTCAAAGTACTCTCATTTTCCATTGTTGTTTTGTAGGGAGGGAAAGGCGTAATTATATTTAATAGCTCTAACTTTTCTCAGACTTTCATTGTTGTATTCTGAAAGTCATTAGTTCACTTTAAGAATGGAGTTACATTTAAATAGTGCTTGCAGTGCGCCTATCTGCATTATCATTTTAACTATTTCATCTTCCATATACTAAAAGCAGCTTGGAGTTCAAATTTATTTTAACTGCTTAGTAATGAAATATTCACAAAGCATTGTACACAAACATATATATCTTTTGCTGAATTGATACCTTTTATTGACGTCTTTTCAATCCCTTTGATCATGGTTGTACAAACTGCTTTTCTCTGAAAAAACAATCAGTCTTTCCTGCGAGGCACTCTACCTAGGGATCAGGACAGATAAATGGCCTTAAAATTGTTTCAGTGCAGGATTATTGAAATGAGGGCATGCCGGAGGTCTGCTTTCTGACCTCCAAAGTGTTTCAGGAAATATTGTTCCTCTGTGCTACTCCAGATGCAATCAGCATGGATAGATGGTAGCAGCTGATAGAGTTGTATCCTTGCAGGTACACCTAGCAGTTCAAAGATAATTCGGTCTCTCATGCAGAGAGGTACACTTTGTGACAAGGAAATCTCCAAATGTGCATATCATAGCTGAGAAACTGAATAAATGCTGATGTGAAGTCGAGCAGAACTGGAACAGGTCTATGTGAGAACAAAAATGGCCAATTTCCTAAAAGTCTATCCTGGAGGATAACTCCACAGAGGTGAGTTTATTCAAGCATAAGAAAGAAAAGAACTTGGAGACACTCATTACTTTGGGATTTATATGAAGAAGGTCACATACAGAAGTGAATAGTTGTCTCTATTCACTGAATGTAGGACAGGAGGAAATAAGCTTAAATTTCAGCAAAGTATTTCCTGACTGTCCTGTACTCTGTCACCAGAACACATCCACGAAGGTTATGAAAGCTGCTTCTCTTAAGTTGTCTCAAAATGAAACTTTGCAGCTGATAATTTGGATACTAAAATCATTAAAAGTAGAACTATTCAATGCCGAGTACCACATGTCACCCCAGCCCTATCCCCGGGCACCCTGAGTCTGGGCATGGCGGGGCACACCTGTAATCTCCAGCTCTGGAGAGGCCGAAAATAGGAGGATCACTGAGAGTCAGAGCTGCATAGTGAGACCCTGTACCAAGTAAATTTTAAAGAAATTTTAAATGAGTCCTATAACATATTATACTTTTGAATATATATTCCCAAAATTGAATTATAATAATAAAAGTGATTTAGAAGTGGACTTTTTTCAGAGTAAAGAGATCTACAATTTATTTTGTTTAATTTTCATAAAGTACAGAAAAGTCAGAGAGGTTACTGTGTAAATCACTGTCAGGAAGGTCATATGTCCTAAGGTAAATAGCCATTTCCAAAAACAGGATTAAATGTGCTTATAGCCATTGATGTCATTCTGACTTTCAAGATGAAGAGACTCATATTGCATCGCATGGGGCATAATATAATTGCTCTAAGAGTGGAAAGACACTTTTCTTTTTATGTATAAACATTCTAACATTGGCTATTTGAAATTTAAGCACTTTACTTCTAAGGCTTGCCACTTCTTTCTTTATATAATACCACATTTTTGGTCTTTGACAGGATCTCACAGTTATTATGTAAATAGACTAACAAGACAATATATATTAATGTTAACGTGAGGTAGAAATCAAAGTGACTAAGACGCAAAAAGTCATATACATTAACAAATATTTTGAGGTAAAAAATGTTGACTCATATGAAAAATAAAATGTTACTTGATTTACTTATTTTATGAGATAATTAGAAATATTATCTTTAATATTATACTTTAATATATTAAATAATACATTTAAATGTTATATTTAGTATCATTTAATACTCTTAATCAGGTTAGCTGTAAATCAGGAGAATAGAATTTGTTTCATATCTTTAAAGAATATTTTTTGTACATACTACAGAAATGATCTAGAAAGAACATATCCATATAGAAGAAAGCAAGGCAATGTTTTAATATTATTTAGGATTATTTTGGATATTTTGTGAATCTTATTTCGGATATTTAGTGAATCTTACACCAGAAAAAATCAAAGCAAGAGAGTGACTGAAACCTTCCCCAAAATATGTTTGAGAAATGGAAATGATTTCTTTTACTTTAGAAAAAATTAGATGTACAATGAAAGTAATAGAAAGCAGAACTCAATTATTTTATATCCTCCTGAGCCAGATACTCAAATTAAATTGTACCTTAATGCCCCTTCATACTCTAACGTATTTGAAAATGCAACTTCATGGTTTTTGATACTGAATGGTTCTCTACTTATAGCAAACTTGCTGCCTGTTACACTTAAATAAGGACAGAAATAGACAACTATCGCCCCAGTGCCTTCACAGACGCATATTCACACCTTAACATTTACATCTTCATATTTACGTCTTAATATTACGGTTCTGATTGTTCGTTCAGCAGATTCGGTTGCTGCACTGGTAACACCGTGTAACTTGTACATCTTCACTAATGGCGAGTTTTAACAAATTACAGGGTAATAAATTAGTGGGATACAGAAAAGAAGGGTAAGACTTGCTGTTTTATTTGGTAGCACCACTAGCATAACTGCAATGCATACATATCGGGAATATTATGCTTTCTTTCCAGCCCTTATGCACTTGAGCTCACTTGTGTGTTGTATATGTGTATTGTGCCTCCTAAACTCTAAGTTGCCTACAGGAAAGAGTAGGTCTCAAAGATTTCAGTATTGCCAGTCCTGGGCATAATTCACAGAATGTAGTAAATAACAAATAAAATGTTTCTGGAATAAATACCTGAATTAATGAACAGATTTGACTTGATTTCATACTTAAGTCTCTGTCCTCAAAATAGTACTACCATTTACTCTGTGAAATATAATTAGAACAAGCTAATAATTTACATGAACTAATCATTACAAGTTGATTATCTCCATGATTTTTCAGTGTTTTTTTTTTTTTTTTTTTTTTTTTTTTTTTTTTTTTTTTTTTTTTTTTTTTTTTTTTTTTTTTTTTTTTTTTTTTTTTTTTTTTTTTTTTTTTGTTGCTGTTGTTACTTTGTTTTAAATTGAAATGACATGTCAGTCTATAAAATCTGTTTTTAACTCTTGTACCAAAAGAAAACCAAGGCTTGAAGCAGTGAAGTTAGTCTTGGAAACTTTGAACAAGGCAGAATGCAGGAGCCTTTGAACTTTAGTATCAAAGCCAGGGTAAGAAAAATAGCATTCTTTGTATGGGGAAAAATTCTCAACCCTAGGAAATTGTGTTCAGTTACTATAGTGTAAAACTTAGTGCATTCATAGAGGAATGAGCCTGGGAGTCACTCAAACAGAGCGGCAAGATCAACAATGTAAGGTTCTCATACTTAGCAAATTTATTCAACAAAAGGTTTTAAATCAGTAATTTTACTGAAATTTGTCATGCAACATACCACAAAATACTCTAAAATTCATGTTATGCTGTTATGAATCAATCTACCTACAGTGTGTCTGTTGGCTAATATTTACCCGTTTTATTGCTTATCAGGATTCTTTATGTTTTATTAGCATTTTAACTCAGCAGCTTATATGAAAAATTTCTATAAATTCTAATGTGACTAGTAGCTGTTCATTTTATATATTTTTATTATCAGTGAATGCCTACCAAATAAAGATAAGTGCAGTACTACTTTTTAAATATGTAGTGTGTTTGAGAAAAATTGTCATTTTATGCTAGTCAAACAGAAGTGCTTGACAGGCATGTGATTTTATCTCTAATGTAATTTAAATATATTTTAAAACTATAATCTGAAATACATATCAATTTTAATGCTCTTTCTTTTGTACCTATATCTTTAAATGCAGTCAGAAATGATTGGTGAAATTTTTCATAAGAGAAAATTTATCAGTTATTCAGGAATAGGTTTTCTTCTCTGTGTGGGCCTGGAGAAGTATGTGTCTGACATACTTCTGATCAGAAAAATGGCTATAGATAATTTAGAAAAAATGTTATTTATAATCAGAAAATTATACTCAGTTATTAATTGTTTTTGTACCTACTGAGAATCTAAAATACTTTTGTAGGGGCTGGCAGGATTGCTCAGTGGTTTAAAGCGCCTGCTTAGGAACACTTAGGCGGCAGCAGGGACCAAGGTTCAATCCCCAGCACCGCATGCTGTGCCAGCCTCGCCCCCAGGGCAGGCTGAGCTGGCCATAAAATAAATAAATAAATAAATAAATAAATAAATAAATAAATAAATAAATAAATAAAATACTTTTGTAGAACTTGAACTTTGGATTAGGATAACATAGACTACTTTGTCATCCTTTTTCTATGGAACCAAAAGTGTAAGCTACAGTCATGGTAGGTCCAGGTTGAATTAATAGAGTATACCTTTTAGTCTGGTAGTGAGCATATGTCAGATGAAATGTCTGCTGTCTTGTAGATAAGCTCTGATGTAAGAATTTGCAAAGAACAAACTAGTTGACATTTAAAATATATAAAACCAATTATGAATAAAGGAGACAAGAAAAGATAATAAGACTATTAAAATAAGTCAAATTAATTTATTCAATGCAATGAAGAAAGAAACAAAAATAGTTAACTAATATTTGGAAATCAAGAACTGTATGTTATATTTTCACTCAATGCTTTACAGAGAGTAAGAACTGATTAAATACTACACACAAGTTGCTTTTTGCAGCAGAAATCTTCTAATACTATCCATTATTTCCCTAAAATCAAAGATTATACATGCTTTCCATCCACAGGATAAACCTACTGTAGAATTATAACCTTGAAAATATGATAATAATCAATATTTTAAGCAACAAAATTTGAGATCATTTGTTATAACAGCAAAATCCAACTAATGTATTTGAAATGATCAGAATGTATTCAACACTTTTCTTGTGTGTGGGGGACTAGGGTTTGAACTCAGAATCTTGCACTTGCCAGTCAGGCACTTGTGCCACGAAGCTGTCTCCCCGGCCTTCAGATTGTATTCATAACCACAAAACATAAATACTATGTAAAGTTGCCACAGGCATCCCATATATGAAGGTTTTGTAAAAATGAAGTCATGTTCTCCTTGTAACTAAAAATTTCGCAGAATGGAATTAGTGAATACAGGTATGAAAATTTTCTCAAAAAAAAATGGTTAAAATTTCAGACTATTTTACATGAGTCATGTGTAGAATAAATGGCATTTTGGATAATATGCTTTGTATGTAATAAATGTAGTATAAAATATTTTATAGAGTTAAACATTAATCCAGTGCATTTGTTTTGTACTATTTAATTGTTGGGCACCATTAACCCTAATTGTTTAATAGGCTACAATGGCTTTATAATGGGGTTGCAGTTTCAGAGAGAAATGATTTTACATAAAATTATAATCTGTATATTTATTTATAGTTAAATTTAAGGTTGCAAAAGAGGCAAAATTCAGAAGGAATTTGTGGAGAACTTAATGAGAGTTCTAGACTCAAGCTGCAATGTGAGATGGGTAACTAATAATCATATTGTAAAAAAGTTATTGAAAGATTTCTTTTTTTAAAGAATATTTATTATTATTATTTTTTTCTTGTTTCAGAACTTTTGTTTGTTCATTTATTTTTATGGCCGGCTCAGCCTGCCCTGAGGGCAGGGCTGGCGCAGCATGTGGTGCTGGGGATCAAACCCTGGTCCCTGCAGCCGTCCAAGCTTTCCTAAGCAGGCGCTTTAGATCACTGAGCCATCCTGCCAGGCCCTTTGAAAGATTTCTTTTAACTATTGGAAAACTTACAAGTATAATGTGGAAGGAATAAGTGTTCTATTTGCATTTATGTTTAAATAGCCATTTGGTAAAGAGAATAAAAAAGGTAAGGCTCTCTGTTTAACATAAACAATACAAACAAAGAGAGGAAATATGTAACTTTGAAAATAGCACAGGAGTTTTAATTTTTATATCAAATCATTTTTATTTCATAATTTTGATCATTTTAAGTTTTTCTAACTAAATTGTGTTGTTAAATTTAGTATGTGGTTAATTTGCAATTCAAGAAAAATAAATAGAAGTTTTCTAAAGAGTATGTGCCAACAGGCAATAATTACTTCAGCAAGAACTATCTCCTTAGTTTAATTAATCAAGCCTTTCACTTAGTCTCAAGTATAATTAAATCTGATAACCTCAGAGTGGACTACTTATTGAGCTTCTCAGAAATTATGCTTAATTTCAAGTTCTTTTCATCATTCAGGAAAATAGTTCTGTGAATAGTACAGTCTAGAATTTTATTAGAAAGTCTTATTGGGCCAGGGAGATAGCTCAGCAGATTAAAGCATCTGTTTAGGCAAGCTTAGGCAAGTGCAGAGACTGCGGTTCTATCTGTGGCACCACATGTCATACCAGCCCCACCCCCGGGGCAGGCTATGCCAGCCACAGAGTCGGGTCATGGTGGCACATTTCTGTAATCCCAGCACTGGGGAAGCTGAAAATAGGAGGATCACTATCAGTACAAGTTGTATAATGATATCTGGTAACAATCAAATATATTTAGTAAAATAAATAAATAAACAACATTGTAAAAATAAATATATCTTATTTATGGGACTTAAAACATTATGGGGGGTGAAATATCTTCCTAAATGTATCTTCCTTAATATTTACCACCTTTATTCTCATTATATGAAATCATTCACCTTTGTCAAATTGAATTAAAACTCCAATGTATTAAATAATAATCAATATTTTAAGCAATGTATTAAACAAGATTTCCTAATATATATTTGAAAGATAATAGGTAAATTTTAAGTAAACAGTATGGTTTTGTTAACTATATTCAATATTATTTACATTTTATTTATTTTTTTAAATTCAGTACAGGGTCTACAGTGTCTCACTACACAAATTGGACCTGTAGTGATTTTCCTATTCTCAGCTTCCTAAGTGTGGGGATTACAGACACCCCTCAAAACACCTAGTTTTTCCTCTACATTTTTCTTTTTATGGCCAGCTCAGCCCACCCTGAGGGAGGGGCTGGTGCAGCATGTGGTGCCTGGGATAAAACCATGGTCCCAGGAGCTGCCTAAGCTTGCCTAAGCAGGCACTTTAGGCCTCTGAGCCATCTTGCCAGCCCCACACTGAACTTCTTAATTTTTCAGAACTTGTAAATTTTTCTGATTTTCAAATCTTTTTATTTACTAAGAAGGATCTGCAGTTCATGCACTTTACACTGTCTTAGAGAGTGGGTGCCTGCGCATACTTCAGCACGTTTCTCCTTTCTCTAAAATAACCCTTTCCTTCTCCCTTCTTCCTCCTCCAATCCTCTACACCATTTTCATTTTTATTGGTCTTATTAATCTTGGATCCTATCATAACATATGTCTATATGAACTCAAATTGTTAGTTCCTGAACATGAGAATCTTTATTCTACCCATTTTCCGCTCCCTTGTCCTCATCCCTCTCCCTTGACGATGGGTTCACCTAGAGACAGAATTCTGAATGAAGTCAGCCAGACGCCCAGGCTCTAGGGCATCTCTGATGTGAGTGAGCCCAAGTGTGAAGTGAACGATGAAGGATGCAGAGAAGGTGAAAGAGGATGAGCCTATTTTAATGTTCTAATTTCTGAATATTTATTTAATTTTTATTTTTTAAAAATTTTATTTATTTATTTTATAATTTTATTTTATTTTATTTTATTTTTTTGTTGTTTCAAAATTTTTGCTTGTTTCTTTATTTATTTTTATGGCCAGCTCAACCTGCCCTGATGGCAGGGCTGGCACAGCATGTGGTGCTGGGGATAGAACTGTGGTCCCTGCAGCTGCCCAAGCTTTCCTAAGCAGGCGCTTTAGAGCATTGAGCCATCCTGTCGGGCCCCTAATTTCTGAATATTTAAGGACACAAAATAAATCACATCTCTGATTAAAATATTTGCTCCCAATGCCCCTATTTCACAATATTCTGACCTTATCTGGACTCGGAAAGAAAAGTAATTCTATAAAATCAATGTTGTTCCATGATGTAACCACTAGAGAGTACTTCAAAAGTATATGTGATAGGATATTTTGAGAGGGAAAACAATATTCTTCAACAATATATCTTCTCTCCAGGGAGATGTATTTCAGTTTTTATAGTCTCCTTTCCCAAATGTTCCATAAATATTTGCCATACTCTTCTATAATAGTAAAGTTATAGACTGCCCTTTTTATGCTATATTTTTATGGGCATTCTTGTTATAATAGGTACTGTTATTGTCTTGGCAGCAGAAATGTGAAATCCATAAATTTAAAATGTTCATATATTCTGTGCAGGTGTGCTAGTTAACTGACAGTGTCAACTTGAGTAAAAAATGCACACTTAATTTGGTTAACTAATTCTAGATGATTCAAATGCAAGGCCTACTTTGGCAATGAGCTACAGCGGCCTATAATTGGGTCACCTGAGTGGAATATAAGGGAAACGAAGAAGGAGGGCTGGCTTCTGTTTCTTCAGAGGAGCCCCAGCCTTCACTCAGGACAACTATGGACTGGCTTCTGCACACTCTTGAGCCCTCGAAGACAGACTCTTCAGCCTTATATTGCAAACATAGCCTCCTCATATGGACTACCCTGAGGTCTATAGTAAGATCCAGGCCCTCCTTTATCAGTGTTTTCTGTATCTCCAGCACAAAAAGAGCCATTTTGTACTCTTCTGCATGTGACTGCAGCCATTGTAACTCTACCTGGTAAATTTATTTATTTATTTATTTATTTATTTATTTATTTATCTATCTATCTATCTATCTATCTATCTATTTATTTATTTATTTATTTATTTTTATTACAAGGTCTCATTACACAGCTTGGACTCATAGTGATCCTCCTGTCTCAGCCTCCCCAGAGCTGGGATTATGGCTGTGCATCACCATGGCTAGTTTCAGTGGCTGGCATCATGCGCCAAGCATTCCTGGGCCAGCTCCACATGTGGTACTCAGGATCTAGCTGGATCCTTGCTCTTGCCAATCAGGCACTTGGACCACCAAGCTATATCGCCAGATCTTACCTTGTAAGTCTTTATATACTGTGTGCTGAATCTGTTTTCTAGTAACACTGACTGATACATTGGACCTATTAATTTGCTATTCTACACACCTATGTACTTTCAATGAGTGATAATTAAGTGACTAGTTGTTAGCTTGATTGATTACTGTTACTTATTATATTCCACCTCTGACACAGTGAATTTGTTAATAAAACTTTAATGAATGTAATTTGCCACTGCAATATAATCTAGACAGAAATACACCTCTTTGTAATAAGACTTTATAGGACTTCTATGCTAATCATTCTGCATTCATGCTAATTGACTGCTGATAGTTAAGTGTCCAATGTATTTTTGTCATTTTAGCCAATCTATAGTATTTGATACATTACTTTTTTATATATATTTGATAGAACAAAGTGTGAATTAATGACTTCCTAGATGTAACCTTATATATAAATATAAATGAATTATATATCCGTTTATTTATATTTAAGATATTTGACATTTACAAAAGTCTGAATGATATCATTGACTACTATGTTCTGATATTTTCATACACCTTAGCACGCTGAATTGCCAGTAGAGATTTCTATATTCTAAAATATTATTTAAAAAAATCTGAAAGACATTATTTTATTTGAACCATAGATAACTTGTAGAAAGTAAAGATACCTTCTACAAGACATCTTGTAGAAAGTAAATTTTCTCTTATCTTGAGAAACAATGTATATATTTTTGCCTTAGTGTATAATTTGGGATATTGGTTATGTTTAATTAAGTAATTTAAAACTTAAGCACCGTAGAACTGAAAAAAAAAAAATAAATCATCAGTGAATAATGTAGGAGATGCATGATAATTGGTGAAATCTTTACATTAAATATTCATGTTGATGAAGTTTAGTGTCACCCAAGTTCCTTTTCAGGTCAAAAGCTCAACCAGTAAAAGAAAAAACTGTGATGAGAAAAGACAGCATGCATGTGTATGTTTAACAATTTCACATTATAAACTCTTTGTGAAGACACTAATAGCTTTTCATTTTCTTAGTTGTAGGTATCTCTGCACAAGAAAACACAATTTTGAATTAAAAAAATTGTCCAAATACTTGATGATATCTTAGCTTTGAAGTTTTCATCACAAGATGCAGTGTTTGTATCATAATATTTAATAATTGTCTATTTCATAGAATACTATGAACAAAGCATGTGTGAGAAACTACATATAAATCATTTATTTAGCATTACTTGACTATATTTCCACATAAATTCTGTCATTTGCACATCAAAATCATTACTTCATATTTCTTTCTTCTAAGACTTCAAATGTCTTCTTCAATTTATTTATTTTGCTTTTCAAATGTAGTTATTAGTCTTTTACCTTATTACACTGGGAAAATGAGAATAATTGTGTGAATGTTTTCTCAAGTTTTCACTCTAAGGTTACTTATTTGCATACTGATCAACTATGTCTTATTGCTGTCCACACTTCAGCAAAATGAGTAAACAAATAGAAAAAATGTACAGTTACCTTAATCTTCACCTCCTTCTTTTTTCTGAAATGATTGGTATGTGTTCACAGTGCTCACTGTACTTATAGCTCTCTTTCTATTGTACAACAATCTGCAAAAAAAAAAAAAAAAAGAAAAAACACTTTTACCAAAGTCAGCAGTCTCACATAAGCCAAATAGGTCATCTCTTGTTCCTAAATTTACTCAAAATGTAGAACCAACTGAAACAGTTGATAATTTGCTTTTTGAAATTTTATATATTTAATCAAAAACTGTTGTTCCTTGGCTTCTAACTGTCTTCGTCTTTTGAGTTCCACTTTGTCATAAGAACCATTCCTGTGGGTTTTCGTGCACTGCTTTTCTTGGTCCACATTTCCAGTACATAAAAGACTTGGTGCTCAAAATTTCTGTTTCTTGGTACTCATGTTGTTCCCATTGTTTTAAATACTTTTACTCAGGTGAATTTTAATATTCCAGATTTAACCTACAACCAATAGAACTCATGAGAAAAAAAAAATAAAATAAAAAGCAAAAAGAAAAACAGAAACAGAGTGACATATAATAATATGTATGGTACACATTTTCAAAACAAGAGTAAAAAATTAACAATGGTTGCAATATTACATGTTTTTTTCACCAAACCTTTTGCTCAGATTAACAGATATAGCTATGCAAGATTGGTCAAATAAAGATTAAAGCTTGCTTTCAATAAAAAAAAATCATTGAAACATTACTGAGAAAGCTATATACAAAAACATTTTTTAAATGTCTTAAGCATATTCTAATGTATTCTTAATCTCAGTAAATGTCATTGCCTTCAGTTTTTTTGCAAGTTGTTGTACAGTGAGGGGCAAACTATAAATATATGGAACATTGTGAATACATATAAATCAATTTAAAGGTAAAGAAAGAGGTGAAAATGAAGGCATGCAGGAGAACACTACCCAGAGCACAATATTTTCAATTTATTAAACATATTCTACTGAGCACAATATTTTCAATTTATTAAACATATTCTACTGCTGTATTCTTTTTTTTTTTTTTTTTTAGATTTTTAAAAAATTTTATTTATTTTTTTTCTTGTTTCAGAACCTATGTTTGTTTATTCACTCATTTTTATGGCCTGCTAAGCCCACCCTGAGGGCAGAGCTGGAGCAGCATGTGGTGCCCAGGATCCAACCATGGTCTCTGAAGATGCCCAAGCTTTCCCAAGCAGGCACTTTAGACCACTGAGCCATCCCGCCGGGGCCATCTACTGCTATATTCTTTTTTTAAAGTTTTTTTTTAAATTTTATCTATCTATCTATCTATTTATCTATCTATCTATCTATCTATCTATCTATCTATCTATCTATCTATTTATCTATCATTTATTTATTTTTCTTGTTTCAGAACTTTTGTTTGTTTGTTTATTTTTATGGCTGACTCAGCCTGCCCTGAGAGCAGGGCTGGTGCAGCATGTGGTACCAGGTGCTGTATACTTTTTTTTTTATGGTTTTTGGCCCAGTCTCTTATCTTCAAGTACTACTCTTGAGAGAATGACAGTAACTGAGTTTGCACCAGGAGCAGTACATGTCAAAAAGACAAGAGTGATATGTATTCCAAACATAGTTTTAGCGTTACATTGTGCTATGGTCAATATGCTGAACCTTTCGAAGGCTCTTGAGACCAATATCTGATTCATCCTGTGTACATAAGTGTATGGTTTTGCTATTGATATGTTTTCTGCTTTGTCTGCTTCCAGTCACTTCGTTGTTTAATCCATAACACATTCAGCTGTGTTATGCCCTTAAGTTCTTGTTTTCTTCTTTAAAGTTCTTATATTAGGGAGACTGTACGATATTTACACATATAGGTCT